>PVHY01009338.1:0-56950 GCA_004024945.1 Uropsilus gracilis | reverse complement strand
ATGTGGCCACCGAGGGCCTGCAACAACCCTCGGCTGGCCCAGGCTGGCAGCATGTGTGCTGAAAGCAGTTAAGGAGTTTGCAGATTTGAACTCCGTGTTGGAGTTTGCTTTGCTGAGTTTGATTTGTGTCTGAAAGAGGCCGTGCAAAAGTTAGGCCTGAGAAGAAAGTGAACTTGGCTGGTTTGGCACCATGGAGTTTTTGCTACCTGAAGGTGACAAGGAGAAGACAGCGTGGAAGACAAAGAGGAGCATTCAAAGGAACATGTCTTTAAGCATCTGGAGATGGACTCTGTCTGGACATTGGTGAGACGATTAGGACTGAGAGACTGAGGATATTTGGGGCAATCTGGGAAAGGACTTTGGACAATACTGAGAAAGGGTTTAGACAATGTTGAAGTATTCTGAGTCTTACATGTTTCTTTTGTAGTTAATAGGATAATAAGAAATCACTGTTAGAAATAAATTAGTCTGCACTGCACTGATTGTCTTGCATTGGCTTGGTATTTTGGCTGAGAAGGCTGGGGATAGTGGTAAGGACCCACGAGTGGAAAGTTTAAACTGTGTATTAAAGTTTTTCTTTTCTGCAGTTTTTAGAGCTAAAAGCAGAGAGCAGTTGGCTGGCTTTTGCATATCAATGGTAAAGGTGATCAGTGAAAATGCTAATGAAGAGTGTGTAGCCTGCTTTGGAGAGAGAAGCAGGCAGATAGCTGTATCCAGTTAAGTACTGCTTGTAGCCTGCTTTGGAGAGAGAAGCAGGCAGATAGCTGTATCCAGTTAAGTACTGCTTGTAGCCTGCTTTAGAGAGAAAAGCAGGCGGATAGGGGTAAACAGTTAAATAAAGACAGAAAATCTCTTTTTACCCACTTTCATGGGCATGTAATTTCTACTTATCCTGTGGAAGAGAGATCAGAAATTTTGGTCTAGAACCTGATCCAGGATGAGTTGGTGAGGTTAGAGAGAAAGAGGCAACTGGGAATGTGGAATGTGGTTCTTGCATTCAAAGATTAAAAAAATACATCACTGAAGTGTCAGTGAATTCAGTCGCAAAGTTCTTGATTGTTTGAGACCTTTGTTACAAATATGAGGTCCTGAAAAAATCATAAATGTGCTATGCTTTCACCAGCCTGCCTCAGAATCACTGGGAAGGCTTGTGAAAATGCACATTGCTGGTCCACCTTCATGGCACATGAATCTATACATCTGGTGTAGAGATTCAAAAACTATGTCTGGTATTTCCCTAGGTAAATGCTGATGCTTTAGCTCTGATACAGTGTAGTGATGCAGCTAAAAATTGTATTGCCACCAAAATATCCTGGTGGACAGAGTCTGAGAAAAAGACCCCATGAGAAAAATGGGAAGTGGGAAAGGGTGCATAAAAAGTACTAGTGAGGAGAAAGGAGAGGGGAAAAGAAATGAGACTAGTGGACTAAGAGAATAGGCCCACGTGGCCTGCCAGGGGAAGCCCCCTGGAAGAGTGAGCTAGTGGTGGCAAGGAGCCATGGTGGGAGAGTGGCCTGCAGAGGCATAGCCAGTGTGTAGTCAGATGCCAGAATAGCAGGCTGGGGGTGACCAGGGGATGCTGAGTGCAGGCCTGGTGGATTTACTAGATGTTGCCAAAGGCAGGCCTGGTAAAGAGCTCATGGAGCTGTAGCAAGGAGGCAGATTTGGAAAGCTGATTTGTGCATCAGCAATTGTGGAAGCAGTTTGGAGAGCTATGGAGAAGTGGAGCAGCTCAGAATTCTGGAGAGAGAAGAAGCAAAGAGAAGATGCCGAAGAAAGACTGGAACTTGCAAAGTACCTGCCTTGGTTTTTGAGGGGCAAAGGGGCACCATCTTGGAATGTGTCCTCGAGACATTTGGGACTGAAAATGGTGACTGGGGTAAGATAACTGACCACTGGTTACATTAAGAACTTTTCATTTTCCTGGTTAAATTCCCTTGTTAATAAAACCCTGTTGTTTAAATTGCTTTGTGACCTTGGCACCTCGCAGGTGATGTGGACCTGTGGCTTGTTGGTTAGAGGCTTCTGCCCCCTTTTGACCCGATTTCAGTTCCACCAACACAGACTAGTAGCCATTGTTACAGTTGATACAGTGAGTTTTCTGATAGTAGGGATAACATCTTTTATTGTTACGGTAACAAACACACCTCAGTAACAACACAGACTGGTTGTGTTCTTACTCAAAGTCTGAAGCAAATGGTTCAGACTGTCCTCTAACTTGTGATTCAGGGCTCTAATCTCTTTCCAAATTGTGGCACCAACCCATGGACAGATGGTGCTGGATCACTTGGGCAGGAGAGAGTTGAACACAGAACCTCTTAAATGTTTTGTCCAGAAATCACATGCATTAATTCTATTTACAGCATATTGGTCAGAGTTAATCCATGACTGAATCTAGTTGCAAAAGTTACAAGGAGATTCATGGGAATATTGGACATTGTTAGACATTTGCTCAATAAATTATCTTGTGATCTACAAGAGCATCATACCTCTCTCTGGACCTCAGTGGGTATGACACTTTGTCCTGTGCATGGCAGAGTGAAAGGATTCTGGGTCCTGGGATTGGATGGCTTCATAATTAATGTGATGTCATCGAACTATGAACCTCTTGTCCAGTCTCCAGCTTCTTCCTCATCAAGTGATGGGAGTCAGTGCACTGAACGCTTCTATCTCTATGTTATACAAGCCATCACAGCCAGCAAGCTGATTTCTCTGTTCCAGATATTAGAGATCTGACTAAAAATTAAGCCCTTTGTTATATTCTAGAGGTCAAAGGCATACATATGTCTCTTCCAAAGGTTTCTCCTCTGGCAAATTTTCATGCATCATTTCATGCAGTTACTCCATTTTAAATACAATAATAGTCCCAGAATCGGGAATAAAAAGTGCTTTTTTACTTCCCCTTCTTCTCCTTTCACTATGTTATCTTATACATTCCTCCCATACCTTAGCCTCCCATACCTTATACCACAGCTTTCTCCTCCCATAAACCACCTTTCAGATGTTTGGTTGGAAAAGAGATACTATTTTAAAAATTATATTTACATATTTATAGTACAAAATGCAGAAAAGAACAAATAGGAAAATTAAAGTTCCTGACAATCCCACAACCCAAGTCCCATAACATTTTTTAATATGTATATCTGTACTCTTTTTTATAAACACATACTTATGTAAATCATCATTAATTTTTAAACAATCATCATTGTATTTTATAATCTTGCTTTCCTTTTAGCATGTAATGTTTATTTTTCCTTGCCACTAAATAATGTTTATATATCATTGTACTGTTTGCCTATTATTGCACAGTTGAATTTAATGTTTTTTAATCCAATATGCAAATATACATTATTTGAATTATGTCCAATTTTTTTCTATTATAAATTATTTTGTAATTAGTATATTTTGGGCAGGGCTTTCTGCAAATAATACCCATTATCAATCATGGTCTTTGTGTCAGTAGTAAGGTCACCATTAAGAGCTGCATGCATCAATGAGTTTGCATCCTCTTGCTTGGCAGTGAAATAATGAAATAGGCTTTAATCAGTATTACTGTAGCCTGCTCTTTCTGCCATGAAGGTCTGTGTTCTTTGTGTCAGAAAGACTTCAAGAAGGAAGAAGGGACATTAAATCCCTTTAGACTTAATCCTCAAGTTACACCCAATTCTATTCTATGTATATGGCTTTCCAGCTGAGCTATTTAGTTACTTAATCTACTTAAGTTTGATTTTCCCAGTTGCAAATATCTTACTGCATGGTCATTTATGTTAAGAGTAGTAAGACTTAGCAGGTAGTAACTCAAGATAGGATCTGTTATTGTCATTGTTATGAATCTTATTACAGGCAGGAAGATCAAAAGTGCTGGACCACGCTGGCTCAGAATCCCTGCTATGAGGACACTGGCTCTCTGGGCTTGCTTCTGATGGGCTCAAGGTGTGGGTCAACCAGTTCTCTCTCTCTCCATGGCTTGCCTGCTTTCATGCAGATTTCTCTGGAAGCAAACCAAAGACTGATAATAGTATATTCTGGAGGCAGAGGAAACAGGAACAACAAAATGTTGTTGGGAAGGAGGAGAGAAATGAGTGAAGAAAGTCTGTTGCTAAACAAGTGATAACCCTCAGGTAAACCCCGGAGTCAGAGTAAAACAGTCCTGCAGCATCATCCTACCAAGGGGAGAAATCTGGGGCATTTATCCATTAGCACTGCTGTTGTGGGTTGCTATAGGGAAATGATTGCCAGCACTTCAGGGATGGAACAGTCTCTGGCCATCAGAAACTGGCTAGTGCTCCAGGAAGCAATATTGGAGTGAGAGGCTACAAGTGGTTCCAAAACATAATCCCCCACAGTGGCCCCAACACTGCCCATGCACCTTGCTCATAGCTCTACAGTTCCCTGATCAGTGCCTTATGCGACCAGAACAAAGAAAGCATCCTGTGACTAAGCCACAAGCTGGGACAGGTGCAGGAGGAACTCCCAGAGGTTCCTGGAGCTGGTGGGTGTCCAGACATCTTGCCAACTCAGACCATGAGCAAGGCTCAACAGGCAGGGGTCTAGCAGTGCTGGCTTCAAATCTACATGGGCTGACGGAGTATGCTCCTTGCATTGAAAACAACTGATATTACATTATTGAGTTATGTCTGCTTTTTTTCTCAGTTAGCCAGAGGGAAATGGTAAAGACTTGTGCCCCTCTCTGAGAGAAGGGTGGCAATGGGCTTAACTGAGTGCACTCTCTGTGTTAGTCAGAGTTCTTCAGGATTGAGACAGAGAGAGAAGTAAAGCTAGAGATATAGTGAAGTAAGATGACAAGACAAGATAACGATTAAAAACAACTCCAAGCAAAGTGAACAACCAAGGACACTACTCAAAGTGCTCCCACTGAGAAACTTCCCTTCCCTTTGCCTTTAAGGGTGCCCTGGAGTAGTGCTACAGTTCTGAAGCCATGACCCCAAATTGGGCAGTGTATTTGCTCATAAAATTTAGGCATTACCATTAGCTGTGTCTGAAAAACACAGAGGTAAAAGATGGCCTAAACAGAATCAGAGTACTTTCTTCTTTTACTTTGTTGTAAATTCCAGGTGGGGAATCGGAAATGAATTACCAACAGAGTGTGTAGAGGAAAATTGAACCCTCTTCTTTTCAAGAGTGGAGAAGAGAGAGGGAAAAAAAGATGTAAAAATAGATGAGCAGAGATTGGGAGACAGAGAGAAACTTTTGGGGAGAGGAGAGACATGAGAATGTTGGACTGGTAAAGAGTAATCCGAGTGACTGGGCTGGTCAGAAGCCACCTGGAAGAGTGAGCTGGTGATGGCAACCATGGTGGCTGGTAGAAGAGTGGCCAGTGTGGAGAATGTGGCACCACAGCAAGGTGCCATGTAAAGCTGGTACCTGGAAATGGCCAGGGGATGAGATGGCTGATTTTTGCATCGGCATTTGTTGAAGAAGGTTGAAGAGCCTTGGAGAAGTGGAGCAAGTCAGAATGCTGAAGAGAGAAGTAGCAAAGAGAAGATGCTGGACAAAGATTGGACTTGACAGAGCGCCTGGTTTGGAGGGTTTGGAGGGGCAAAGGGGCACCATCATGGACATGTGTCTTTGGGACCTTTGGGACTAAAATTGGTGACTGGGGTAAGATAACTGGCCACTTGTGACTTTAAATACTTTTTGTTTTCCTTGTTAATTTTCCTCATAAATAAAAACCCTGTTGTTAAATTGCATTTGACTGGCAACTACTATGCATGGGTGGTACAAACCTGAGGGAACTTGGGTGGCAGAAGCTGCATTTTAAAAAGTGCCACTTTTTTCCTGTGACTTGTTGGTTGGTTGGTCTGCCCCCTTTGCACCTGATTTTAATTCTTCTTTGAACAGCTTTGGATTGCTCCTTCATTCCTTGCAGAACTATCTGAGGCAGGTCAAGTCTTTCTTTCTTCTAACAACTGATCCTAGGCTGTGTCTCAGGTAGGTGCAAAAGTGGAGACAGAGGGTGTACAGTGGGGGTAGGAACCATGGGCAGTTGAGCCACTTCTTCAAGGAGCATTTTTTTGCTTTAAGATCTGTTCAGGGGTGATGGTGGAGTGCTGCCTCCTACACTCAATGTTATGCTTGGTGGCTCAAATAACTTCAGTTCATGATGGACAGTCAGGTCTCACAATGGTTCATGGTTAAGTGCTCTGTGCCTCAATGCCTGATGGCAGGCTAAGAGCAATCTCTTAAAGAGAAGTAGTTATTTATAGAAGATGCTAGGATTTGCTCCAAAATTCTAAGGGTCTGCATTGTAATTCACCAGAAAGGGCATCTGCCAAGATCTCAAAGAGACAACCCATCTGCCTCACACACATCAAGCACCAGCAGATCTGCCAAATTGTATGGCTCAAGGACAGAGCAGTTTGTGCAAAGTCTGGAACTATTACAGTCAGGGCCCTCTGTTGTTCGGGCCTCATTCAAAACTAGAAGCTTTTCAGGTACCTCAATAAATGAGAGACACTAACATATCCAAGAAGGAACTTGCAGCTTCTCAATTCACATAGACTCAGCAGGTATTGTGCTTGGTTTGGATTGTAAGAGGGACCAGATGCAATAACTTATCCTTTAACCTAGCAGGGATTCCCTACATGCCCCACATCTCAGGACCCAGAGAAATTTTAGTGAGAAATCTCTTTTTTTTTAATCAGATTTATTTTCACTCTCTGTCACTTAAATATTGTACCTGTAAGTCTAGAGTAGGTATTAATTATACCTCACTAGCTTCTGTCAGCATAATATCAGTATGATGAATAAGCATGATATCTTATGGAAGGGCAGGATCCTAAGGTGTATTGCTGGCCTTGCCAGCTGCAAGCAAACAGTTGTAGTAGTTGTTATTAACAAGAGTGGGAAAGTATATCTCAGATCAATATCCATATACTAGGTATCAAACTATGTGTTAGCAATTTACTGAAAAAAATTGCTAATGAACAACAATTAATGTTGGGACCTGGCAAGCTTATGATAATTCTCAATCATTCTCCAAGTTCCCTCTGTCTTCTGCATAGAATGTACTAGAGAGCAGATGGAGAGAACATGGTGGAAATCACTGCCCTCGCATATTCAATTCCTTTTGCCTGTAAGCCCACCAGCAATGTAGTTTAGCTTTTGTTTACCATTTTCTAGGTTGAGCTGGTTCTACTAACTCCCACTTGGCCTTTCCCACCATAATAAAGCTCTCACTCCACAGGTTAAAGTGTGCATGGAAGAGTCTTCTAGGTTGTAGATTATATCTATTCTAACTCTATATTCTAGAACTGGAAAGATAAGTCTGGGATAGACTCAGAGACCCTCCGGGCCCACTGTGAGAAGGACTTGAAGAAAATTTCATTGATCTTTTGGCCTTCTGGAAGATTATTATTTTGTGTGGGTCTCAGACTCTATGTAGTGATGCCATGATTGGGAGTGCATGTAGCACCCACCTGGACCCAAGGAGAAGCCTCACCCATACTCCCCTATCAGAGCAAAAGTGGTAGCTGGAATGACTCTTATGATTGCAGAACACTCCTTGTCAACAGCCACTAGGATATCTTAAACAAAAATTAGTAGTCATAAGTCCTGAGGGTGCACAGACTACCTGGGGCCACACAATGAGGTTCCAGTTAGAGAAAGAGTAAGGTTCTGTCTTTATTGGGGTCCACAGTTGAAGTGCTTAGAATTTGGTATATTCAGTCTTTATGGTTGAAGTTAAAACTGAAGAATGAATATAAAAGAACAAGAAGGAAAAGAAAGTGTCAGCCAACTGACCAGTATCTAAGTCACACAAAGTTTTCTGAAGAGGAACTCTGTGGGTGGACAGCTTAGCTTTTGTCTAGTTGAGTAGCTATGTGTTTATTCCAGATTGGTAACTGTGAAGTGGATGCCTAGGTAAGCAAAAGCTCAATGTCAAATATTTACATTACAATTAAAAAGACTAATTGTTTGATACTTATACCCCTGCACTGACTGGTGTGTCCCAGTGAGTGGTATTTTGAGTTTCTTAAAATATTTGTCAGTTCAGAGGCATGTTCTGTAACTCCCCCAAAATCTGATCATTTTCTTTCCTCCAAACTGAGCTACCCTACTCTTCTAGTTACTTTTTAAAAGACTGATGAAAGATGAACAGTATAAACCATGGCAGTGAGCATCCTTCACTCGAGAGACACTGGTTCTGTAAAGTGACTCACATCTGGGAATGGATGGAGGGGCCTGACTGTTTTTATGACTCAGGTATTAGTCTGATATCCTGACCTTGCCTTTTTTTACTTCTACATATCAAGTAACAATTTAGAAAACTTCCTGCAATTTCGCTTCGGGAAACAGCAAGATTAACTAAGCAGCACCATGTCTGAACAAGCCAGACTGTTTGAATTGCTGCTTTGACGTTGCAGTTCATATGGTAACCATGCCTCCTTCTTTTTGATGGGTGAGAGCTCCCCCTTACTCCCTGTCACCTGGAATCCAATTTCTCCCATTCGTTTTAGTTTCCTGGTTTAGAGACTGTGGTTCTCACTCTGAGGTCTAGAAGATGATCACAGAGCCCAAGATATCCTCACAAATTTATTTCTCACAGCCACAGTGACATTGTCTTTTGAACCTCCCTGAGTGGGTGAATAGGTCTGAAGTGACAAATCCACTCTACTCTAGAGTGTGCAGACCTGCAGATTAGCACACTACTGATCATACCATTCTTCATCAATCTCAAAAACCTGGCCTTTAGTAGATTCCTGAGCTTGAAACCTCTTGTAAATTACTGTCAAAGCATTCTATTAAGTTGAACCGCATCAATCCAATTTTTTAAAACCTCAAGTCAGAATTGTATAGACTTTAGACTCATGCTTAAGATAGGAAATGAAAATCTAGTCCGAGATCTCTTCCTAGTCAAGAATTCGGTGAGCAGAGTAAATCATCATTTGTGTCTGTACCTGTATTTCTGGAAATTTGAACAAATTTTGTGTAGCAAGATTTATCTTCAAACCACAGGTGTTCAATTCACCTGATTTCAGGGCAGCTGTGTTGAGCAGCTCAATGCTCACGATCAAGTCACATCTCAAGGGCACAGAAGGGGCCCCTTGTTTTTCACCCCAGAGTTTGTTCCAAAGGGGAAGAAGTCCTTAGCTCCCCCCACAGCTACAACCTGGGCATGATGTAGGGCTGGTTAATATCCCCAGGGACAAACTCAACCTATGATGACTAGAAATCAATGAATCAGTACCTAAGTTTCCTATCTTACTTCTCTGTGAATTCCACCAGATTTCTCAGAGGGTCTTTAGTGAGACAAAGATCACTCTGCCCCTAGACATTACCAGCTCAGTAATTCACACTTCATTGATTTCCTGACTATTGCTATCTCTTTTCCTTCACTTATATTTCCTAGGAAATTCCTAAATCAAGTATGATGGATAGGCTTCTATTGGAAAAGTTCAGAGGGAACCACTGACTTCCTTGGTACTTCTGAAAAAAAAATGAGAAAGTGTATTTGTGTGGCTTTCTATGTGTGGAGTGGTAAATGGAGTTAAGATACCCCTATGTAAGATCAGGCCAGGAGATGAGTGTTCTTAGGGTAAGGGTATGCTTCACTGGATGGGGAAATGATTTCAGCAGGTAGTTTTCAATTCCCTATCTTCTTGAATTTATTGATCACTGCATTATCTCTATAAACACTGTGAGAACACAGAAGAAGAGAAGTGGGCACTACAACTGGCTGTTTCTATATTTTTGAGATGTGATAAGCATGTATTAATGTGACTGGCATAGATGATATATCACTATAGTGATATAACTATAGTGTTAAAAAAATGCATGTACCCCTGTTAAATAGCCACCACATGATGTAGGAAATAGGAGGTAAGAAATAGTAGTGGAAACTAAGATAGTGAGGCAGCATATCACAAAACCATAAATCTTAAACTTTTCTGTAAGAAATAAATACATTTCTAGTCAATAGTAAGGGCAACCAAGGCCATAATTTTCTTATGGGAAGAGAAGAAAGCATACCCACTTGGCCCAAATTAAATGGCTGTTTAGGACAGACCAACCTCCTCTAATCTATAAGGATCTGGACTGACCCTGCAAATAGTGAAGTATGAGGTAGAGAGGAAGCACCTGGACAGCCTGCAGCTGAACCCACAGGCATTCTTTCTCTGATTTGTTGTATTTTAACATCTTGAACATTCATTTTTTCCATGACCTACAAATTTTCAAGCACTACAGAGAAATAAGAGAAATAACATGCCCTCCAGTTGTGTTTGAGATGATAGGACACATAGGCATGTAAAAAATTTAAGATCTACAAGACAAACATGCTTGAAGCTAAGCACAGTGGGACAGATTTATGAAGAACAGCAGTAGGCATGCAGGTATCTAATCATAGATGTAAAAATAGCCCAGTCTCATTGTTGGAACACAACGTTCCCAGACTTTTGTTTAGCCTGGAAAGGAAAAGAATACTGAGACATTAAAGGAAACAGAGATCTTTACAATGGGTTTTGAAACATGCCAGGACTGTTCAAAGGGCGAGGTTCATGTGCCTCTTCTTAGCAGGGATGTCTTCTGCTGCTGGATGGTCATTACTAATGACCTGGCCTAATCCTCATGGATACCTATAATCTGGATCTTCATCTTATCTTCCTAGTTAAGAGCCTTATATTCAAGACTTAGAATGGAATCCTGATGGTGACCAAAACACAAAAATAAATTAAACAATGTATTTCAAATGTGTGAAATAACCTCAATTCAACAGGTTATGATCCTGACCTAATTTTAGAAATGAATATAGTCTGTAATGTCACAGGCAAAAGGAACTGTACATAAACACTATACTATAAATGATGAAGCTGTTTTCTAAGGGACATTGACAAATATTTCTGAAACCATTATTATACAGGAGTTGATCAATTTAGTAAACCATTACTATGCAATTTAGTAAAGCATTATTATACAGGAATTGATAAATTTATGAGGAAATCAAAGAAGAAATCAAAACTGTCATTGAAGCAAATGACAAAGACAACACAACATTTGAAAATGTATGGCACTCAGGAAAGGCAGAACTAAAGAGGAAAATTCATAACATTACAAGCTCATCTCAAAAACTATCAACAATCTAAAGAAACAATTTAATCTCTCAGCTAGAAGAACTAGAAAAATAACAAAAACTCCAAAGTCCAACAGAAGACATGAAATAATGAAAATCAAAGCACCAATAAATGATCTGAAAACAAACAAAAAATTGAAAAAAAAATAACAAAAGCTGATTCTTAAAAAAAAAAAAAACATTGACAACCATCTATCAAGTATCACAAAGAAAATAAGGGAGCAAATGCAAATAATCAGAATCACAAATGAAAAAGGAGAAATTACAACAGACACAGCAGAAATAAAAAGAATAATTAGCAAATACTATGAACATATATATGCAAACAAATACAACAACTTGGAGGAATTGGACAAATTCTTAGATGGATACAACCACCCAAAATTGAACAAAGATGAAATAAGGGATTTAAACAGGCCAATCACAAACAGTGAAATTGAAGCAGTTATTAGGAGTCTCCCTAAAAATAAAAACCCATGACGAGATGGGTTCACAAATGAATTCTATCAAACATTCAAGAATGAAATAGCACCAGTATTACCAAAACTCTTCCAAAAATTTGAGAAAAGATGGAGAACTACTGAAAACATTCTAAGAGTGAACATTACACTAAGACCAAAACAAAAGAGAGACAACGCAAAAAAAGAAAACTACAGGGCAATATCATTAATGAACACAGATGCACAAAATTCTAAATAAAATCCTTGCAAATCAAATCCAGCAATGCAGAAAAAGCATTATTCACAATGACTAAATGGGATTAATCCCAGAGGCACAAGGATGGTTCAACATCTGAAAATTAACCAACACAATCCATCATATCAACAAAGAGAAAAATAAAATCCACATGATTACATCAATAGATGCAGAAAAAGCATTTGACAAAGTACAGCAGCCATTCATGAGGAAAGTCCTAGAAAAAAAATGGAATAAAAGGAACATATCTCAACATAATAAAAGCTATAAATGACAAAGCCACAGCAAATATTATCCTTAACAGGTAGAAATTGAAATCATGTCAATTAATGTCTGGAACCAGGCATGGATGCCTGCTCTCACCACTCCTTTTCAACATAGTACTGGAAATTTTAGCTATGGCAGTAAGACAAGAGAAATACATAAAAGGAATTCAAATAGGGAGATAAGAAATAAAGCCATAATTATATACAAACAATATGATATTCTATGTAGAGAATCTCAAAAAAACTACAGAGAAACTAATTGAAATAATAAATCAATTTGGTAAGGTAGCCAGTTACAAAATCAACACATTGAAATCAGTAGCGGTCCTATATGCAAAGAATCAGTCAGAAGAAGAAATTTTAAAGAACCACTCCATTTACATTCACACCAAAGAAAATTAAATACTTGGGAATAAGACTAACAAAAGATGTAAAAGATTTATACAAAGAAAACTATAAAATATTTTAAAAGAAATAGAAGAAATTAAAAAATGGAAAGACAATCCCTGCTCATGGAGTGGAAGAATCAACAGTATCAAAATGGTCATATACTGAAAGCAATCTACAAATTCAATGCAATTCCCAATAAAAATCACAATGGCATTTTTATTTTTTATTTTTATTTTTATTTTTTTTTTACCAATATCTGCTTTATTATTATTATTATTTTTCATCATTTCAGTCCCTGGGGGGTCACCCAAAACCATCACCTCCCCACCTGCTCCAGCTGGGAACAAAAATTACTGAAATTTATAAGAAATAACAAAAGACCCTGAATATCCAAAACCTTCTTGACCAACAGAAGAGAGAATGGAAGTATTACAATCCCAGACTTCAAGCTATACCACAAAGTCATAATAATCAAAACAACATGGTACTGGAACAACAACAGATAATCAGTCCAATGGATTAGAATCCAGTGCCCAGAAACAAAGCCACACCAGTATGGTCAACTAATTTTCAAGAAAGGGGCAAGAAACACACACTGACACAAGGATTGCCTCTTCAACAACCAGTGTTGAGAAAACAGGACCAAGCTATGCAAAAAATGAATCAAGTCAACTCTCTCACACTTTGTACAAAAATCAACTCAAAATGGATGAAAGACTTAGATGAAAGACCTAAAACCATAGAGGAAAACCTGGGCAAAATCCTCCATGAATTATACTTTAGAAGTCCATTTCTGGATACATCTAAAGCTGGCAAAAAAAAAAAAAAATGAAAGATGGGACTGCATCAAACTAAAAAGCTTTGTGCAGAAAAAGAGACAATAGCCAAAACAAAAGGAAACCCAACAGAATTGGAGGAAATTTTTCCCTCCATACAAAAAGGACCTGATAACAAAGATACACAAAAATCTCACACAACTTAACAAAACCAAAACAAAAGCCCAGTCAAAAATGGGGGAAAAGAACTAAAAAGACATTTCTCCAAAGAAATACAAATGGCCAGCAGGCATATGATAAAATGCTCAACATCACTAATAATCAGGGAAATGCAAATCAAAACCACACTGAAATACCATCTTACACCAGTAAGAATGGCCCACATCAAAAAAGCAGGCAACAACAAGTGTTGGCATGGATAAAGAGAAAAAGGAATACTATTACATGGCTGGTGGGAGTGCAAACTGGTTCAGCCACTATGGAAGGCCGTATAGAGGACCCTCAAACAACTCTTAGTGGAACTACCATTCGACCCAGCAATCCCACAACTAGGAATCTACCCAAAGGACACAACACTAATTCAAAAGATATATGTACCTGGATTTTTATCAAAGCACTATTCACAATTGCTGGAATATGTAAACAACACAAATGTCCCAAAAGTGAAGAATACTTGAAAAAGATGTGGTATATCTACACAATGGAATATTATTCATAAATTGAAGAAGACAAACATGGCATTTACAGCAACATGGTTAGAACTAGAAGGAATCAGCTGAAATAAGCCAGAAAGAAAAAGAGAAATTTTGGATGGTCTCACTTATATGAGGGGCTACAGGGAAGAAAAACAGACAAGAAAAATATAAAACTGCCAACAGAATTGAGGCATAGAGTAGGAGAGGGGGAGGATGGTAAAAATGGGGGAGGGCACAAGAGATAAAGATGGTTAGCAGGTGATGGGATGGTGGGAGAGACTCAGGGTAGGGGTAGACAATGATGCAATATGTGTGTGTGAGTGTGTGTATGTGTAATTAAGAAAAAATTAAATTAAATTAAAAAACAGAATTGGAAGCATCAGAATTCATGTTTGATTTAGGTACAGATATATGTGTATATGTGTGCATGTATGTTACAAATGTTAGCATACAAACATGTATCTCCTTTATTTGTCAAAGAGGTTTAGAAATAATAATTACTAAAATAATTACTACAATCACAGTAATAATAGGCAAGTACAGAACTCAGATTTTCAGGGGGGGGGGCATAGACAGATTAATGGTCCTCCTAAAATGTCAACATCCTAATCCCAGGAATTTGTGACTATGTCAAATTGCATGACTAGGAGGAATTAAGGTTGCAGATGAAATTAAATGTGTTAATCATATGATTTTGAGGTGAAGAAGTTATCTTAGACTAATGCAACTGGGCCTAATGGGATGACCAAATTTCTTATAAATGGAACAAGGAGACAGGAGAAGAAAAAGTGTCAGAGGTTATTGACATGTGAGAGTAACAGAAATAGCCCCCATGGACTTTGAGGATGAAAGAGGACAATATGCCAAGGAAAGCAGGCAACATCTAACAGCTGGTAAAAGCAAGAAAAATACATCCTCCATATACCTTTGATAGCATATACCTTCGATGACATAATGAGAATGGCTCTTTACCACTAGGATCCAAAAACTTAGTCTAATCATTAAGGAAAAATAAACAGACATTCCAACAGAAATAAATTCTACAAAATAGCTAACCTGTATTCCTCAAAACCAGCTAGGTCATCAAAAATAATTCTGAGAACCTGTCACAATCAAGAGGACACTGAGAAGACATGATTACTAATGTAACCTGCTGTTTCCCAGAGTGGGAGACAGGACATGAGGCAATATGAGCAGATACGGACATTAGTTAATAAATAATGCACCATGTTGGGTCATTTACTTCAATTAATGTCACATATTAACCTAAGGCTTCCATGGTAAGAGTACTTGGGTGAAGAGTACAAGGAAAGCTCTACTAACCTTGCAACTCTTTGTAAATATAAAACTAGTTTAAAATTAAAAGTTTATAATTATAAAGAAGAGACTGGAATCAAGGATTTTATGAACTGAGGACTAGTGGAATGTTCAAGAAGTGACATTTTTAAGTAATTTGTTTATGTGTATATATTTTACATCTCTGTATTCTCTGGGGGTACACCTACCACCTCCCCTCCCTCATCACTCCCACTCATCCTCCTCCCCTAGCTGTGTAGTTTGATTGTTAGCTTGTTTTGACTTTTCCTCCTGGACTTTTTTTCCCCTATGCCCTATATATTAGTGAAACCATCTGAATTCTATTTTTTTCTTTCTGACATGTTTTTGCTGATTTCTTCTAGGTACATTCATGTTATCTCAAATTCTTCAAATTTGTCATTTTTAATTGATGAGTAATATTCCATTGTGTGTGTGTGTGTGTATGTATATATATACATATATATGCCACATCTTTTTCATCAGTCATCTGTTTGGGGACATTTGAGTTACTTCCATGTCCTTGCAATTATAAATAGTGCTGCAATAAACATCGGAGTACAGGTGTCCCTTTTCATAAGTATTGAGATCTCCTTTGGGTAGAGTTCCCAAAGAGCGATTCCTTGGTCAAATGGTAGTTCCATTTTCATTAGTTTGAGGGTCCTCCACACAGCTTTCATAGTGCCTGGACCAGTTTACATTCCCAGCTGCAGAATAAAAGTGACATATCTTAAAAGGATAAGAAGAGAAAAAGTTCCCCAATCCTTAGAAGTTTCCTCTAAAGTTAACTTTAAAGGTCTGTAAATATTTAATTGAAAATTCTTGGTAATTGTGTAATTGGTTAATTCTTTCCCTTTAAATAATTCTATAATATGTGCATTCTAAGTTGACCCACAGAAGCTTCTGAGTTAGTGTGTCAGTTCACAGTGTAAATAGTTTTGCTGTTGGGTCCTGGTTTTAGGAAGCTGATAAGATTCTTTCTCATCCATATTGATTCTCAGATGATAAAAAAAGTCCCTTCTATTTAGTTTGTGTTAGGGAACCCAGAAAAAAGAAGACTGAAATGTTGTTAGTAGCCTGCCCAGCAGCAGGTTCTAGATTATGTCCTTTGACCAGGACAGAGCCTGTGGTTCATTAGGGCTGTTGTGGGTGAGGGCTGTGAACACCCCCTTTCTATGCACTTGAATTTGGAGCAGCTGAATGCCACCAAACACAGAAGATGGTTAATGGGCAAAAACAGCCCCTGAAGAGAAAGCTTTAATGAACAGGGGATGCATTTGAAAAACAAAGCAATTGTTTCATCAAGCAAAAACTGAAAGGCGATGCAGAGAAATAGTGATCTTTTATTTCTGCATTGGGAGAACCAAAGTTTGGCTACTATCCCAGCCTTGATGACCTCTTCCTGGTATTCACACCAATTTCTCCTTGCTTTTTATTCCTAGGTGGACATGGAACTTCAATAGTGCAGGCTTCTTCCAGTGGATAGAACTGGAGTGCAAGGTGAGGGCAACTCCTGCTTGTTAGAGCTGGGCTGATTTCTGCTCTTTGTGTCCCTCATTCTAAT
Source organism: Uropsilus gracilis (assembly GCA_004024945.1). Taxonomy (NCBI): domain Eukaryota; kingdom Metazoa; phylum Chordata; class Mammalia; order Eulipotyphla; family Talpidae; genus Uropsilus; species Uropsilus gracilis. The sequence continues at coordinate 40,157 of PVHY01009338.1, read as the reverse complement.
CCATCCTCAGCAAGGTGACCGGTGGTAGACTCCCAGCTCTGGACTTCCTTCCAATGGCTCCCTTATATGGTGCTTTCAGCTCAGGACCACTATCATTTCACACTAAAATGAGGAAACAGAAGACTTGAAGGGGTGAGGATGCCCTCAAGACCAGGCAATACAATAGGGAACAAGACACATATTCAGACCTGTTTGCTGCCAAGGCCATTCTTGATGATAAGCTTCTGCTTAGTCCTAAGAAATGACTTCTCCAGTTTCAAACACTTGGAGAGGATAATGTAAGTTGTACTCTTTGTGTTTATTTTCATTGATGAAATTAAAGTGATTCTATTTAACCTCCAAAATACTGGACTAATTTGATGTGGCCACTGAAGCTGCTCTGTTATCTTCAGCCAGCCCATGCTTTTGAAAATGGGTGCATAAAGGACACTAAATCTTAGCAAAGGGAGTGCCCAATATCTAAACTCATCACTATGGGTTCTTTCACCACACATTTCTTTTACCATGCAGTTCTTCACACAATTGTAAGATCACTCAGCTTCAGGGAACAACAACAGTAAGATTTAGCAAATCATCAATGCCACAATGACCAGTTATCTTACCCCACTTTTTGCTCGTTTTAAAACCTAAACTAAAGGTCATGCTTCCAAGATGGTGTCTTCCTGCCACTTCATAGTTGAAACAGGTATTCCAGATAAAGGGCCACACTTATGAGATGGCGTCTTCCATATTCCAACAAAAGGCCAAGATGGAATTTCAACAGTTTTCACCTCCTCTATCTCTGTGAAGGCTCCAGATTTCATTTCTAGCAAGTTTTCTTATCTCTCTCTTCTTGAGAGGTCCAGAGATGCTAGACTTGAAACTTTTATCTCCTTTTATCTACCTGAATGCTTTTGACTCAAATCATTCAACCACTTTTTATCTATGTCCCAACCCTGAATTGGAGAAATAACTTCTGTCTCTTAGGCAGACATCTCATGTCTCTGCTCAATAGCTTTGAGTCCCTGTATCTAAAGAGGATTTCTGAGCTCCACACTCCACCTTCCTTGTGAAGAGAAGTTGGCTCCACAACTTGTTGTGCCCCAAGCCTTGGAGTCATCTGGACTAATTCCATTCTCTGCCACTCAGGAAACACACTCTGTTCTGTCTTCAAAGAGAATCCACTTGTGACCACCTCTATATACAACCTGATCCAAACCTGAGTCTCTTCTCTCTGCTCACTGGGTTCTTCTCTCACCTGCCTCAGAGTACACCTGACTAAATATTCCTAAACCAACAGTTAGACTCATCTTTTCAACCTGTCAATCAATCTTTGTCAACTTCTGTGGGGGCATGGATGCAGGTTGAGAGATATGCCCCAGATAAAAGGAAAAACTTTAATCTTTCTCACCACTTCTAGAACACTAGAGGGTGGTCAACAGCAGGTCCTCACCTGTGACACAGCTTCCTAACCTCTTTGGAATATCCCAAGAGACATATGATCTATTAGTAATGACTTTCCCCCACAGGTAATTTCTGTTGTTATCACCCATGCCCCTGCTGTATGTCATGTACACTTGGGAATCAGGTTACTACTTCCTCATTAGCTCATTGTGATCATTTCTCTGCCAGGGTATATAAGGGGCTACATAACTTCATTAAAGTTAAAACTAGACATGCTTCCCAGGTTTCCTGTTTTGTGGGCTAGCCTCACAGATTGCTATCAGTCTCTTCTATCCCATTTCTTCTTCTTTCCCATGTGCAACTACTAACAAACCTCAAATCTTCCATCTATGTCTCAAAGGAAAGACCAAGCTCTTGAGCCCATACTCCCTGCCTCAGATGGGCCCTATTACTCTCAGGATATCATCCCTCCTTTCTCTTTTATTCTCATGCCCAGGTCAAACTGACCCCTTATTCTTTTCCAAATGAGACAGCCCCTCTCTGTCTATGGGGCTTGCCCAACTGTTTCTTCCATCCAGGTAATTCTTGTCCCAGATTTCTCCCTTGCCTCTGGAGATAGATAACACCTGCCCCTCACACGCACTTAGTCCCTGCATTGCTTCTTTCTGTCTAAGGGACCCGAATTCTGGCATCACAGTTGATGCTGCTGCCTTCACCTAGCTCTTGCTACACCCTGCCGCAGCTGAATATCAGCTAAAGTCCCAGATCTGCAGCCTCAGCCCACTCTCCAAATACACTGAGCCCCCAATCACCTTTGCAGTTGGTCAGAAACACCCTTGACACTGTCAGTCTGGTCTCCAGAGCCCTCAGGAAGATATACACTGTGAGGGCCAAGGAGGCAGGTTCCTGTGAGTTAATCCAGGACTTGGGAGAGGACAGGCCGCTGAGAAACTGGCAGGGCCACTGTTCTTTCCAAAGCAGCCTGTCCTGTGAGTCCTTTGAGGATGCCTGAGGTGCATCTTTCACCTGTCTTGTGGCTTGTTAGTCATGTCCCACAGCACTCATGTCATTTTCTCACTTCTCGAACTCAATTCTCCTTTTTCTTATTTCACTTTCCTGGACTTCCACACCTAAGTTTCTCTGCTTTATCCTTACTTACATTATCCTTACTTACTGCTTTATCCTTACTTCTGCTTTCTAGATACCTTGGCCTCAGTGGCTGCCTTTGTTTAGTTATCCCAAAGAGACCTTTTCTAACCTTCCTGTTCTTTGGAAGTCATAGCTCCCCTGACCCCTGCCCTGTCCCTTTCCTTCCCTCTTTTATTTTTAACTTGATTTTGTACCTTCAAACCTGCCATATAACAGTTTATTATGTATATTTCTTTCTTGTGTCTATTCTCTGTTAAAATGGAAACCAACAAAGTGAGGGTTCTTTGTTTTCCTCTCTAGTGTATTCCAATTACCTGACCCATGATGGGCACTCAATAAACATTTATAAACAAGGGAATAAATTCACAGTTATTTAAATGAGAAAACAGGCCTCTGAGGACTGACAGACACAGACACCCAATGGCCTCTAGGGATCAGCTTCTATTCCCCACCACTGATTCTCATTTACAGTATGGCAATCAGGACTGACAGCAAATTCTAAATGTTACAGTTAGTATGGCTACACAGCAACCCACACTTGTATGATAAAACAGTCTTTTTGTTGCTCTGAATTCCAAGCATCAAGGATCAGATAGGTCCAATGATGTTAACTCATTTTTGCTCCATGAGTAGGAACATCCTGAAGACTTGGTTTTTGAAGTCACTCAGTGGTTCAGTGGTTAAAGACTAATTATCTGGAAGCATCTTTAGCTTCACATTTGGTGATTGATGATGTACTTGAACTTTATGTGGCCTCTTTGTGTGACAATTTGGGTTTCCTCACTGCATTACTGTGCTCGAGAGCAAACATCCTAAAGAAACAGTTGGAAGTTATGTACTTTTAATGACTGCATCACAAATCATGCAGGCTGTTGTAATAGCCTGCCAGTCACAGGAGAGGGAACTGATCCAACTTTAAAATGACCCTGGACAGTGCATTGCAAGTGAAAGGACAGTGCCAAGGACATATCACTGTCTATGAGTTCTCCCCTGTACACTCATTTGCAAGACTACTCAGGTGCAAGGTTTACTATAACAGAGTCTATTTACAAATGAGAGAGAGAGAGAGAAAGATAGCTTAGAGAAAAGTTGAGAGAAAGGAAAGACAAAGAACCAAAGGGAGTAGCAATGATTCAAGTGCCATGAAGTTCTTGATGGTCTTAATAATTAAAGGACTTGGAGATCCAGCAGAGGTGTCACCATGGCAGTCAGCAACAGCAATTAATCAGTAACAGCAATCTAATGGCTGGGCTAGGCAGCACTAGAAACTGAGCCAGAGAACACCAAAGGCAACTGTACCCTGGAATAATGCAAGACCTGTCAGAAAGAGCAACCAGTATGATAGTTCTTAAGGATGTTGAACATAAAGCCAAGAGCAACTCTCTTAGGGACACCTAGCAGAGCATGAATGGTGTCATGTCATATCACAGGCAATGTCAGAAGCAGAGTCAGAGGTCAAGTCTATGAAAGCATGGTGCCAGAGGCTAGGAAGGGTTCAGTGTTACAACTCAAGGAAGGGTCTTCCAGATGAATCTGACTCCCTCTCTAAGTGCCTTCTAAAACTCCTATTCAAATCTTCTTTCAAACTACATATACACACCAAATTGGTTGGAGCCTACTTCCCAGTGTGCCCACCTTCTGAATGTGATTGGCCCTGTTGGTTGACTGACACCCATGGAAGCTCAAATAAGACTGGAACATTTACAATACTTGCCCAAAGGCTGGAATATATACTATATTTGTATTAACTGTCAAAGGTGGTAGGGCAGTACCAATTTGACTTCACAGTGGAACCAAAGGGGATGGCTCCAATTCCAGCTGTTTGATAAGATGCTGGTCAAGCTCCAGTCAAATTGTTCACTCTTAAGTGTATCCTGGAGACTGATATAATGGGGAGAAACCCAGTTCCTGCCCAGAATGGACCTGCATTGACATTAGGGCAGACTCTGAGGCTGGGAGCTCCAAGATACTCACGTAATGGGAGGCAAACTGAACTTGATGCCCTTCAATGGCCTGCGTCTAATAATCTGGGAGACTCTGCTTTCAACCTCTCAATGGAATGATTGTCAAAGCCATATGTGAGGAATCTAAGAAGTCATGACAGCAATTGCTATGTTGGGTAAGATGCTGGAACAGGAAAAGAACAACATATAAAAAACATTGACTTACCTTAGTTAATAGTAATCTATCATTATCTTCTATTTTTTTTTAACCATGCAAAATAATATATTATTTACTGATGTGTGATTTAAAAGTTTCAAATACCACTGGAATGGTAAACATCAAATACAGTGTACTGATTATTATTTCTGGGAATGTATAATGGGGAATAAGAAGAGTTATTCACAGAGAATGTCAACTGTATCTGTGATGGTTGTTTTTTTCTTTAATTTAAATTTTTTAAATTTGCATATATATGTGCATTTATATTTATGTTACATTATTGTGTACCCTGGGGCTTTCCTACTTCCTTAACTCCTGTTAACTATCCTACTCTTTTGTGCCCTTTACCTCCCCCACCTTCTTCTCCCTCCTCCTCTCTCACTCCATTGTTCAGTCCCATTGGTTGTTCTTATTTTTTCTTATTTGTTTATTTTTCCCTATATCCATTATGTAAGTGAGAGCATCCTGTATGTCTCTTTTTTCTTTTTGACTTATTTCTGTTAATATGAGTCATTTTAGTTCCATCCCTGTTGCTGAGAATGACATATATTTGTCCTCATTGATTGATGTGTAGTAAGTATTCCATCGTGTAAATATATCACATTTTTTTCAGCCAATCTTTGGTTTTGGGGCATTTGGTTTGCTTTGAAATCTTGGCAATTGTAAACAGAGCTGCAATAAACATATGCATATAGGTGTCCTTTTGAATTAGTGTTTTCATGTCCTCTGGGTAGATTCCCAGTAGTGGGATTGCTGAGTCTAATGGTAATTCCACTTTCAATTGTTTGAGGTCCTCCACACAGTCTTTCATAATGGCTGGACCATTTTGCACTCCCACCAGCAGTGTAAGAGAGTTCCTTTTTCTCAACATCCGTGCCAACATTTGTTGTTGTCTGTTTTATTTATATGGGTCATTCTTACTGGTGTAAGATGGTATTTCAGTGTGGTTTTAATTTGCATTTCCCTGATTATTAGTGATGTGGAGCATTCTTTCATATGCCTATTAGCCATCTGCATCTCCTCTTTGGTGATGTGTCTTTCTAGTTCTTCTCCCCATTTTTTTACTGGGTTTTTTTCTTTGTTTTTGTTGAACTATAGGAGTTCTTTGTGAATCTTTGTTATCAGACCCTTGTCACTTGTCTGGAGGGCAAACTTTTTCTTTCAGTTAGTTGGTTTCTTTTTGTTTTGTTTATTGTCTCTTTTGCTGAACAGAAACTTTTTAGTTTGATATGTTCCCAGCTGCTTATGTTTTCCTTCATTTTTTTGCCAGCTATAGTTGTTTCCCAAAGTGAATATCTGAGGTGAAATTCATGAAGGATTTTGCCCAGGTTTTCTTCTTTGTATCTTACGGTTATTGGTCTCACTTCCAGGTCCTTTTTCCATTTTGAGCTGATTATTGTACAGGGTGTGAGGGTGTTGTCCTGGTCCATTTTTTTACATGTCTTGATCCAGTTTTCCCAGCACCATTTACTGAAGAATTAAAAGACCTATACAAAGAAAACCATAAAACATTCTTAAAAAAAAATAGAAGATGATATAAAAAAAGGGAAAGACATTCCTGTTCATGGATCAGAAGAATCAACATTTTCAAAATGGCCATACTACCAAAGGCAATCTACAGATTCAATGCAATTCCAATAAAGATCCCAATGGCATATTTTAAAGAGATAGAACAAAAATTACTGAAATTCATAGGAAACAACAAAATACCCCAAATAGCCAAAACCCCTTTGGCAAGAGTGAATGGAGGTATTACTATTCCAGATTTCAAACTATACTACAAAGCCATAATACTTAAAACAACATGGTACTGGTACAAAAACAGACAAACAGACCAATGGATCAGAATTGAATACCCAGAAATAAAACCACACATATACGGCCAACTAATCTTTGACAAAGGGGCAAAAAACATACTCTGAAACAAGTAATCTATCACTATTAATTCATTAGTTGTGATCCATTCACAATACTAAAGTAACATGTTAATGAAGAGGAAACTTGATATAAATTATATGGGAACTCTGCTCCATCCTTATAATTTTCTATAAATACTCTAAAATGGTATTAATAGACAATTTATATTTTAAAAGGATATAAAAGAGGGTATGTGGAATAAAGAAGTATCAGTGAAACCTTTTAGAAAATATAATCTATCACAAGGATTAGGAGCTAATAACAACCTAGAAGGGAAGGAGAATGGATATTTGGATAAAAAAAAGGAGGTAGCTATGATAAAGTCTCTAAATAAAATTGATGCTTATTTAACTGAAGGTATGAAGAGAAGCAGAACAGATAGTTCATGGGTCTTTATGGTTTGACTTTAAGATACATTGTGGACCTGGGTATAGTGGTGCAAACCATTAATTCTAGTTACCTGGGAGGTTGAGCTGGAAATCTCTTGAGTCCATGGTTTTGAGACTACCCCAGGCAACATAACAAGACCTGGTCTCTAAAAAGAAAACAAACAAACAAACAAACAAACAAACAAACAAACAAACAAATAAATAAATAAATAAATAAATGAATGATGCATTGTGGTCATATTCTGAGCCAGTTCATCACTCTGCTATCCATAGACACATGTTCCCATATTCAGTTGAACAGCATTTCATTTAATTAGTTGATAAACTGTTAGATAAATGTCCTGTGAGGATATGGAGGTCAAGCAAACTAAATTTTAAATATGGTGACTATGCAGTGAATTTCTTTTATCAGAACTACATATATTTCTGCATGTATTTCTGAAAATGCATTAAATTCATTTATAGATTACACTTAAATTTTCTATTCAAAATAAGTATGTAAAAATGCATTAAAGAATAGTGTGGTACTCAAGATACACAGGTGTATCTTGTGAGGTGTCATTTCCCTTTTGATAAGGCTGCCATTTATGACTTACATGACCAGTACAAACAACAGAAGAAGCTTTTCAGATTTTACAAGGCTATGTCATAAAAAGATATGCATCCCTTGCTCTTAGAATTCCACCTCCTAGCTATGAGTGGTCAAGCCCCTGGAAAGATCACAAAAGGTTCTTGGGTGAGCATTCCAGCTAAGTCCCCAGCTGAGTGCCAGCAACACCTCTAGTCCTTTTCAATATCCAGTCCCGTCCAGTTTTCTGATGACAGTAGCCAGCCACCATTTGACTATAGCTACATGAGGAACTCCAGGCAAGAACAGTCCAGCTGAGCCACTGAACTCACATCTCTGGGCTTATAAAAAAAAAATCAAACTGCCAAGTGTTTGAGCAGATATGCAACAATTGATAGCCCATACAAAGATTTGAAGATAGTAATTGCTAAGCATTTAAGAAGTTTAAGAGTCACTAAACCATGCATAAAAATTTTGAAACATTATAGAAATGTTAGTGAAAAACTTGGGGACAGAAGAAAGCAATGAAGAGAAAAATATTTCAATGAGAAAAATATTTCAATTGGGAAGAAAAGTATAGGTACAATTTAGGACTAATCAAATAGAAGATCAAGGAGTGTGAAGAAGTATAACAAAACAAATGTGTCATAAAACACGAGCACTTTGGTGCAGTGGACTTGTATTCACACTATTTTTATACTACTTTTGTATTTATTTACCTAATGAACTATTTGTTCAAAATAAAACCTATCAACCTTAGATTCACATAATATGATAACTAGAAACTTAAAATATTATCTATCATCTCTCGTGTCCTCCTTGCATTTCTTATGTTCAAAATAAGATAATCTCCTTATCTCTTCTTTTTCAAGACAGTCACTTAGATATTTTGAAAACTACATTGTATCAGACAAATTTACATTTTTTCTTAGTTAACTGAACACAGGAAGGATGTAAAGCAGAAGATAGAAATGGGTAATAAATAAAAAAATAAAGATGCATTTGGTACCTTTAATAACTATCAGCACTTTCATGTTACATTGGGTACATCCAGCATCTAACTTAGCCTTTCTAGTGTTCATTGTAAACAAAACATAAGAGGAGATAAGATCAGCCCCTGGGCCTGAGTTTAAAATTAAGACCTAGAGTCATTTTTCAGCACCATTGTTAATAATTGTACCCATGGGAGATAACACACGTGAAGAATATACTGCCATGCTTTCCAGATCCTTAGAGTAGGGGAATTTTTGAAAGCAAACTATCTATTTGTTATGTGTACAAATAGAATGTTAAAGCCAGGACATAAATTTCTTCCTTGGGCTGACATTTGATTAGGATTTTGAAGGAAGAAAAGGGATATTCAGAGAGGAAAAAGGTGAAAGGATAGTAGTGGACAGAACGCTCCAGAAGATAGCAGCAGAAATGCAGACCACCTTGTGTGTCATTGTGATCACTGCAAGATCAGGTCTAGGGAACCACTGGTAGCACACAGAGAACTAAGATGTGACTAGGAAAAATTCTCTTTTTTTTTTCTTGTAAAGCTACATCAACTAAATGCATTACCCACTTGTGATTAATGAGCTTTTAACATGTGCAGAGTCCAAATAGGAGTCTGCAACTTTAAAACACACATAGGATTTAAAATACTTAATATGGAAAAATTATACACACACTTAAGATTTCTACATTAAGGCATGGTGGCTTGTGCCTATAAACTTCAGCCTATGAAGCAGGTGGGTTAGACATAGCGGTTCGAGTCCCGCCTGGGGCCCGTAGCGAGACCTAGTTCCAAAAAATAGCTGGGTGTGGTGGCGCACGCCTGTAACCCCAGCCACCTGGGAAGCTGAAGTTGGGGATTGCTTGAGTCTGTGGTACCCCGGGCAATGAGAGCCTGCGGTTCCACGGGCAAAAATAACAAGACCTAGTCTCAAAAATAAAAAAATAAAAATAAAAAAAGATTTCTACATTAGTCATATATTGAAATAAAATTTGAATTACTTTTCTAAATAAAATGAATTATTAAAATTAATTTGATCTTTTGTTTTTATTTCCTTTGGTTGAGTCATCAGAAAATAAAAAGTTACATGCGTGGCTTACATTGTATCTATATTGGGCAGCAATGCTGTAGTACATTGACCTTACATAATAACCTTCTTCTCATTCTCCAAAGAACTAGAGAACTGAGCATTGAAATTGTACATCTTTATTGAAAACTGTGCATCTTAATGCATGGAACTTTACGGTCTTTAGAGAACACCAACCATCAATCTACAAACATCTACTAAGGGAAGCAAGAGATCAATCAAGATATAGCTGATTTGGCACTTACCTTATAATTGGTTTTGCAGAAATCAAAAGAATATTTTCATTTTTAAAAAATATTTGTCTGTTATGCTTGAGTTAAATAACCACTTATTGTTTTCTAAATCCTTGATATGAGCTTTGTAAATACTTTATTCTAATAATTAAACAATTTGCAAAAAGTTTGAACATAATTCAGTCTAACTGCCAATAAGTGTTTATTTAATAAGTATGTAAAGTGACTAATGGCTCTGGTCACAGTGCTCAGATGTTTAAGTTTAGTCTGTAATATCTCTTGAGTAGATTTACAGCTAAAATGCCTGGTATCAGTGGGAGTTATTCCATGGAAAATGGCATTTAATTTTAAGAACCTCAGTTGCCTTCCAAACACACATCCTCAAGAGATAACTGTAGGAACCTGTGCACAAGGAATTGTAGGAACAAGGCTGCACTCCCAATGCCAAAGTGGGACTGGGAACCCAACTGTCTCTACAAAACCACTGCCTCTTAAACAGAAGCAACCCTGATGTGAAGACCACAGTTCCCATGGCCTTCCCTTGAAAGGAAGCCATATAACAGCTCTCAAGGTCAGTAATCACCAGAGATCATACTCTAGGCATCACTTTGTTCTTGGGGGCAGAGAGTAAGGTGGGAATGAGGAACTCCAGAATTAACTTCAATTAGATTTTTTGAACATTGCCTATCTTTCTGTCTTCCTGCAGGAAATTAACTGGTATTTCCAATATGGGACATATCTTTGGTCCCCTTTATCTGCCAAGAGCTATGAGTGGGTCCTCATCACACATAGACGTTGCAACATATAGACAGAATGATTAGTGAGATATCACTGTGTGGCATTAGCTCATTTATTTCTGAAAACACAGTTATTTTGTCCCACATTTTAATGATGTTAAAACAGGTAAACACAATGATTAAATAGTGTGACATGGTTGCAAAGATAAAGAAGCATGACTTCAATGAAATTAAAGTGTATTCTTTCCCTTCATAGTAAGCGAAATCGATCAATCTCCTGGAGATTGCATACATGGCCTAGATTTGACTCAAACAGAGGGAAATTGATAGCAGAAGACAGAAAGCACAAAAGTTAACATATCACTAAAAAATAAGACTAAGAGCTGTCTCAAGTCCTTGGTTCAAGAGAGATCACCTTTCAGAGCATTAGGAGTGTCCTATCCCTAATGGCTTTCAGTGTCTTGTCCCTGCATTTATGGCTGGAATGACCCAGTAAAGTGGGGCATGGAGAATTGCAGAAGTGACATCTCTGAAAAGACAAAGGGATGATCAGTGACTATAGAAGTTGTGACTGACTCCTCTACAGACAAGGTGGGCAAAGCAGTCTAAGTCCAGGGGACAGATGGCTGGAGTTGATTGAATTATATGAAGGAATGAGAAGGTAAAAATTATACGTGATCGGCTAAGGCTGTGTGCTAAGATGATTTTCCTTACAAATGACATTTGAACTTTGAATAACAAACCATAGAGAGGAATTGGTCTCAACCCACTGCTGAATCAGAATCTGAGGCCCAACAATGTGTTTTTTAGCAGTCTCTCCAGAGGACGCATCTGCATGCTGAGGTTTGAAAACCACTGCCTTAGAATTTCATTTTTGAGAAGCTTAAGTTCCTTCTCAATGAAACATTCAAACTGTGAATTTGCATATATTATTGAGAATGATTCTGTAAGTTGAGAAATCTCTTATACAGGTTTGCTCATTTTAACCACTGAGCAGCAAGTGTGCAAGACAAAGCAAAACATAATAACAAAGATTTCTGAAACTGAACCAATGTTTGTACCAGAACCCACAGAAGAAAAGACGGAAATCTGGAACATTCAAAAAATAAAATATGTAAAAATTTGCATTTAAATAATCCATGTGTAAAAAAAGAAAAGTTACCAAGTATATTGGCAATATTTAAATTGAATGAAATTGAAAACACGTCACTATTACAAACTGTAGAATACTGCTAAGATGGTACAAGGAGAGACACTTATTATATTTAAAAAAGAAAAAAGTGGCCAATATACTAAGCTCCCACCTTAAAAATAGAAAAGATAAAATAGAAAAAGAACAAATTAAGCCTAAAGTAAATATAAGGAAGAAAAAAATTCAAGAGCATAAATCACTGGACTTTAAAACCAAAAATATAGAGAAAACAAAAAATAATTAAAAGGTGATCATCTAGTCATAAAGATTAGTAAATATAAAAAACAAGCAATTTGTATAAAGTTATGAAAGAAAAGTTCTAAAGACATTGAAATGAAGTGATTATCAATCATATCAAAAATTACAAAATTACATAAACTAGATAAATTCTTTGAAACAAAAACTTCCAAAACTCACCCAAGAAGAAATAGATGACCTGAACAAACCTATTGCGATAAAGAACTTAAATTTGTTTTAAAAATCTCTAGCAAGGAAAGCTCTAGGCCCAGTATAACTTTATTGGGAAATTCTATCAAATATTTACATAAAGCATTATGCTAGTTTCATATCAAATTTTTGAGAAAAGAAAAAAATAAGGAAATATTCACCTAAACATCCTCCAAGGCCAGTATTGCCTTGAAACAAAATCCAGCTAAGACAAAAATTCTTTGAAGAGAATAATAGAAAATAAAATTTGATGAACATAGAAAACAGCAATACATGTGAACTAATGAATTCTGCCTTCAAAACACAAAGTTGTATAACATTTGAATTTCAGACTATACAAATTATTTATCAAGAGATTAAGGGAGGAGTATGCAAGATAGTGGTAGAGTGACCATTCAGGATTTGCCTCCTCCAGATAGACAAAACTAAATTGCAGTAAAACAAAACCGAAAAAAAGCCTGAGGGGAAATATGGACAAGTACAACATACATTAGGAGCAATGTTCTGGTGGAGAGGGGTAGGAAAATCTTTAAAGTGAACTTCATTAATAGTGATACTGGGGTACTTCAACCTACAAAAGGAAAGGGCAACTTCTGTGGGGAGCTAGTCAACAGTTGTTGACTAAGGCAACACTGCTATCTCTGGAGACCCAGTACTGCACTGAACAAGGAGGTGTGTGAGTTGGCAGACAGGATGGGGCACGTGTGCAAGTGTGGGGATGCAGGGTGAGGCTTACAAACTTGAGCCTGAGGCTCAAAATAGAATAGCTCCACCCTAAATCTGCAGGGATTAAGTCAATACACCTGGATCTCCTTGTAGAAGAGACTCTACAGACTCTAGACTGAGACATTCAAAACATCTGCCAAATTCCCAAAACATATCAGTAAGGAAGATATAAAAATTCTTGAGTATTAAGAATATGTGATCATATGTGAAAAATCCTCCAAAGATCTATATATAAACTACCAGAACTAATGAGTCAATTTAACAAAAATATGCACTAAATAAAAGTTAATTTTATTTCTTTATTGACAAAAATTGGAAATTTAAAATAAAGATGCTATTTATGATGGTAGTAAAAACATGACATATTTAAGTATAAACTGAACAAAATATGCATACCTGTGAGCAGAAAACTACAAACATTCAGAACACAAATAACAGAAGAAAAGACAGAAAATTGGAAAATTTCCAAATAATAGGATATGTAAAAATTTGTAGATCCAAATGAATTTTAGTAATTTTAATTCATAGATTGCAAGTTTCAATATTAAGTGATTAAATTTGTTCCAGATGATATGTAGATTCAATTCCAACAAAAAATCCCTATATTTTTAATTATTGACAAACTAATACTGAAAAATATTTGGAGGCAAAATAACCAGATCAAACCAAATAATTTAGAAAGGAAGAACAAAACAGGAGGATTCCTGCATCTTATTTCATAATTGATTTTATCAGTTTTAAAACTTCTATTTTATATTTCAAAGTCTGACAGTATGACACCATTCTTCTTCTTTGTCAGGATTGTGTGACTATTTGAACTTTTTTGCATTTCCAAATGAATTCTAGTAATATTTGTTCTATTTTCTTGAAGAATACCATTGAAAATTTGATAGGGCTTATACTGAATATGTATACTACTTTTGGGTAAGTTAGCCATTTTAACAATGTTAGTTCTTTCACTCCATGAGCAGGGAATACCTTTCTATTGCTTTCTGTTTTTGACTTTGTTTTAGCAATATTTTACAGTTTTCACTTCTTTTGTTAAATTTACACCTACATAGTTAATTATTTTTGATGTGACTTTAAATTGAATTGTTCTCTTGATTTCTTGATTTCTCTCTTCTGGCTTATTGTGTATGTATAGGAACTCAACTGATTTTTGTATTTGCTTTTGTAACCTGTCACTTTACTGAAAAGATTTATTGTTTTAGTTAGTTTTTAGTGGGATCTTTAAAGTTTTCTCTATTATCATATCATCTGCAAATAAGGATAATTTTACTTTTTGTTTTCCAATGCATTTATATTTTTACAAAAATGAAGGAAATGAGAGACAAACCACACCGAGAAGAAATAGTTGCAGAACAAATATTTGAGAAAGGAGCCATCATTGTTCCAGAATGTTTAAAAACTCTCACAATTCAGAAAGAAAAAGAAAAAAGAGAAATATTCCATTTAGTATCACATATATTAAAACTGGAACAGTACAGAAGTTAACATGGCTCTGTGCATGGGTGGCATACAAATTCATGAAGTCCATATTTTTTTAGGATGAAAGTTATCTATAGATACAAGCTGACGGTTGAAAATTAAATAAGTACTGGTCATATAATGTGTCATATGATGATTATAGCAAACACTACGGCACTGCAAATTTTAAAGTTAAGAGAGTAGAGTCTAAAGCTTCTAATCGAAGTTGAAAAAATATTTTTCACTTGTGTCTTTTGAGACGATGGATGAGACTAATCTTACTGTGGTGATAAATACACAATACATGTAAGCCAAGTCATTTTTTTTTTTGTTTTGTTTTTGAGACTAGGTCTTGCTATGTTGCCCAGGGTACCATGGACTCAAGCGATCCCCCGCCTCAGCCTCCCAGGTAGCTGGGATTACAGGTGTGTGCCACCATGCACAGCTGTTTTACCAGACTAGGTCTTGCTATGTTGTCGCGAACCCACAGACTGAAGTGATTCTTAGTCTTGGCCTCCCTTCTTAGATACCACCGTGCCTGGCCCAACCAAGTCATTTTTATGCTATAAAACTTAAACCCATACAGTTCTATATGTCAATTATGTCTCATTAAAATTGGAAAAGATGAAAAGAAAAAATCCAATTAGAAAATATCAAAATAAATAAATTATTTATCAAAGAAGATATTTAGTCAGAATAAAAATATATGAAGGATGCTCAGCACCATCAATAGTAAATGCAAAGTAAAAGTACAATGACCACTAAAATCTTACTGGAATGGTGAAAAATCAAAACAATATAAGCAAACCAAACCCTGAACAGTGTCAATGGAAATCTAAATACATTCCTTTTGGAAATTCAAAATGGTATACAGCTTTGTGATCTACTATATAATTCAAGACTGTTTCCATATAATCTCTAACTCTTTCTTTTACTTATTTACCCAAAAGAACTAAAAACATATGCTCATATAGCACCTGTACTTAAGTGATGGTAGCTGCCGTAATCATAGTTACCAAAAAACTGGAAACAATTTCCATCTTTCAACTGGTGAATTTATTTACTTTCCACAGGACACTCCTCAGCAATAAAAATAAATGCAGTACTGATAGGCACCAACATGGATGGATCCCAAGTTCACAAAAGTTCACACTTAAAATCTCATTTGTATGATATTCAGTATAATATATATTATATAAGCATTACATAGCAAAACTATATAGGGAAAGTAATAGATCAGTAGTTGTCAAGGGTCAGATTTTAGGGACAGGATGACTATAAAAGTACTAGGGAATTTAGCAAGTGAAGAAACAGTTATGTATTAAATTGAGGTGGGTGATATAAAACTGCATGTGTATGTCAAAACTCTTCTGATAAAAGAATGGATTTTGCTGTATAAAAATATACTTCAATTTTTAAAGAGTAAAAGAATAAAACATGATAAAAAGGAGGTCATTTAATAAAGAAAAGCAAGCATAAGGTAAACATGTATTAACTGGCATCTAACTTGAGAAATTGAAATACTTTCTTAAGGTTCTAAATGCTAGTCATACTAAAGAATAATCTACTTGAAAACTTCAAATTACAATGTTCTGGTCTCATGTTCTCAGATTCTGATTATTTAAAGCTTTAGTGTATATGAGATCTGAATGTCTAAACATTTCTTCTGATGTTTTCAATGAACAATAAATTTTGGAGACAGTTTCTTCTCCAACATTTCTCAGTTGTGATATCAGTCACCTGTTCCTCTAGATCAGCAATTCTTAAAACATAACATGTGATCCAATTCTGAGCTTCTGATTTAGTCAGGCATAGGTACAGATCACAAGAACATTCAATGGATTCCACCGTAAAATTTTCTCAGATCAAACTAATGGGTTGTGTGGAGCCAATATAATGACCTGAGTGTGAAACAACATTCTCATTGATCAGAAGACCAGGAAGACATCAGCTCCTTTCCCTACGGCTGTGTCATACGGTGGCCTACTGGATCTCTATAAATCTACAGCAAGGCTTCTCCACACCAAGACAGTCAAGTTCTCCAGCAAAAGCTAACTGTTCTGAATTCCATAACCTGCTATAATCAGCTGTTTATTTAATGTGCATGAAATAAGCCATCTGCTTAATAACTACGAATGAAATAAACACTGTGGAAATACAGAAAGTACAAAATATTCAATTCCTATATCAGAGTTACAAATAGTTAACTATTTGTGAATCAATAACAATTGGATTGGAAGTGAAACTGGGTGCAAAACAGCGACCAAAACAAAATAAGGAGAAGAGAGTGTATATTTAAACCAGCTACTGGCTTATTCCACCCATTCACACAATTACAAGACTATTCAAAATAGCAAAAATAGCAAAATGTACTTTTATCTCCTAGGTATTGGTTACTTTGGTTGTTACTACTTTTTTGTATTTTAATTTTACATATGTTTTCAATGTTTTCACATAGATCAAATTTCAGTGACTAAAACAAATCTTTTAGAATCGCATTCATTATTGGATCTCAGTTAATCTCATTTCTCATTTACCATTCTTGATACTTTATGCATATGAAAGTAAATAAATCACATAAGCATTCACACAAACACATATATTCTACCCTTCTGCTTATACACAAATAATAGATAACTTAAGCATTTTTCTTTATCTTGTTTTATTGGCTTAGCAGTATATCCTGAAAATTATTCCATGTGAATATATAAAGAATTTCCTCATTCTTTGAGATTAGAAAAAATTCCTTTGATAGCACTAACCATAATTTATTTAACCAATCTACTTCTGAAAGACATCTAGTTTGTTTCCAATCTTTTGTTAGTTTTTTTTTTGAGACTAGGTCTCACTAAGTTGCCCAGGGAACCAACCGCAGGCTCACATTGCCTGGGGGTACCACAGACTCAAGCAAATCCCAGGTAGCTGGGATTATAGGCGCATGCCACCACATCCAGCTATTTTTTTGGAACTAGGTCTTGCTGCATTGCACCAAGCAGGACTCAAACCGTGATCCCTGGTCCCCACCACGGCTTCCTAGGCTGTCATTTACAAGCATGCGCCACCATGCCCAGCTGTTCCCAATCTTTTGTCTGTGTTCTAGAGGTGGAAATGCTGGATCAAAGGATATATGAATTTTGAATTTTGAAATTTTTTCCAAATCATTTTCCATAGCACCTGTACCAGGAAAAACTTTCATGAAGGCTGTGTGAGGCCATTGTTTTCATGCACTATTGACAAGATGGGGTGGTATCTCTCTCCATACCACTGTGTCATTCATTGAAACAGGTGCAAAAGCACATCCACTGTGGAAGGGCACAGCCATTCCTGACACAGTATCCACTTATGCTTCTGTCCCCCAACCCACTATGCCTGTTATTCTCAAAGAGTGTTGGGTACTTTTGTTTCTCCTGGAAGAACACTGGTTACGCTAGGTCAGAGAGCAATTTCTGTAATATTTATGATATATCCCAAGTTCTCCCAAATAACCATGTATCTTTTGACTTCACATGTTGTGTAAGAGGTCAAAAATTTTCTTTTTCTATTGTTCAGTGTATTCATCACCATTTTCCTTCTGCTCTTTGACTCATGGCTATAAAAGCCTCCCATTCTCGCTCTCTGTTCCTGCCCCACATGTTATTTTTCTTTCTCCACACCCTATATTACTTATAATAATTTAGCCATTTCGCCTTTACATCTAAATAATTGATACACTTGGTTTTTATTTGGGATAATGACATACGGATACAGCATATTTTATTTTACTGTTGCCATTTGTTAAATAATTTATCTTCCTCCCCTCTCCTGCCCCCCCACATTAAGATGCCCTTCAATCCTACACTGCCTTATGGTTTTAAGTCTCTTTATCTGTCTTTATTTCTGCTCGCCTTACCTGCCTACTTACGTATGCTCCACTTCCATTTTTTTTCGTTACTGCAGTTTTACCTCGTTATATTTTCTGCTTAACCTCATTTTTTTCTTTTGGAACTTGCTATTTTCATATGAACCTTGACTACTTAAAACAGCTATGCTACTATTACTGTGTTTTCACTATATCTAGTGGATTAGAGACAATTTAAATATTGTCTAATTAAAAATTTTTGATGCTACTTTTCTTGTCTAACAACCAATAGTTACATATCCAGTCAGTTTAAATCTTCTTTTGATCCCTTAAGAGTATCTCAAATATTTTTTTAAAATAGACCATCTTATTATTTTGCTGGATATCTTATTTTGCATTGTTATTATAAAAGGAATATTTTTATTTTAATTATTTTATTGAGGTAACTTTGGCTTACAACACTGTATATATGTTTTAAAGGTATAGGTTCACATCTATCCAATTGTTTGTTCCCCACACTCACTACCAAAATACCAGTAACTGTCTACTATAGCCTATTTGTCATCTCCCCACCCCCACCCCCACTCAGGGAGCCACAATTCTGCACACAATTCTGCAGTCAAATTTCTAGGTTTTTTTTTTTTTTCTCTTGATGTTGTTGTTGGTGGTGGTTTTTTATTTAATTTATTTTCTTTCATTTTGTATGTATACATATATAATACATATTTTATATATAAACATATATATATATATATGTTTATATATATATACATATATATATATCACATTACTGTGTACCCTGGGGTTTTCCCGTTTCCTTAACATCTGTTAACCATCTTATTCTGTTTTACCCTCTGCCTCCCCTGTTTTCTTCCCCCTCCTCCTCTTTCACTCTTTCAGTTCTGTTGGTTGTTTCTGATTTTTCCTATCTGTTTGTTTTTCATTGTATCCTTCATATAAGTGAGACCATGGGTATTTCACTTTTCTTCTTGGTTTATTTCTGCTAATATGAGTCCTTCTAGCTCCATCCATGTTGCTGCAAATGGTATATGTTTGTCCTCCTTGGTTGATGCACAGTATTCCATCATGTAGATATACCACATTTTTTTCAGCCATTCATCGCTTTTGGGGCATTTGGGTTGTTTCCATATCTTGGCAATTGTGAAGAGAGCTGCAATAAACATTCATGTACAGGTGTCCTTTTGAATCAGACAACCTCTTCAGTAAATGATGCTGGGAAAACTGGATCAAGACACACAAAAAAAATTGGACCAGGACAACACCCTCACACCTTGTACAAAAATCAACTCCAAATGGATAAAAGACTTGGATTTGAGACCTGCAACCATAAAATATATAAAATATAGAGAGGAAAAGTTGGACAAAACCCTTCATGAATTCACCTCAGAAATCCATTTCTGGAAACAACTACAGCTGGCAAAAAAATGAAGGAAAACATAAACAGCTGGGACCACATCAAACTAAAAAGTTTCTGTACAGCAAAAGAGACAATAAACAAAACAAAAAGAAATCAACTGACTGGGAGAAAATTTTTCCCCTCCAGAGAAGTGACAAGGGTCTGATTACAAAGATCCACAAAGAGCTCTCACAGTTCAACAAAAACAAAGTGAAAAACCCAGTCAAAAAAAAATGGGAAGAAAAACTAGAAAGACACTTCACCAAAGCAGGGATGCAGATGGCTAATAGGCATATGAAAGAATGCTCCATATCACTAATCAGGGAAATGCAAATTAAAACCACACTGAGATACCATCTTACACCAGTAGGAATGGCCCATATAAATAGAAGGACAACAAGTGGTGGCACGGATGTGGAGACAAAGGAAAACTCTTACACTGTTGGTGGGAGTGTAAACTGGTCCAGTCACTATGGAAGACTGTGTGGAAGACCCTCAAACAATTGAAAGTGGAATTACCATTGCACCCAGCAATCCCACTACTGGGAATCTGCCCAGAGGACATGAAAACAGTAATTAAGAGAAATATTTTGTAGAAATCTTCTAAAATTTTATTTTATATATAGTATATCTATACTGTGTAGGAGTATATAGGACCATTTATTAATTTTTGTATCTTTTTAATCATTCCCAAGTACTTAAATACTACATTCCTGGTCATCGTTAAGACATTTGGTTGGTTTTTGAATTTCAAAGATGAGAATTTGGGCAACTTAGCGTATAAAATATATAATTAAATATAGTAGTAATTTTTCATCTTCTATTCCACATTTGTATATCTGTATTCACTTTTCTGGGTGTTTTAGAGTATACAGCATGAATAACAACAAATAATGTTCGTGATAAAAAAGACCCTACACCTTTCCTCAATTTTGATGGGAAAGTTTCTAGATTTCCCATATGAAGCACAATATACAGCCAAATATATTACTTGCTTTCACGAATATATTATATATAGATTTATTTTATATAAATATATCCATGTATTTACTTAATATATATCAGGTTACAAATAAGTGTTAATGAATTATTTTAAGAGTACAAGATGAACAAAAGCTGAATTTTGTCATGTGCCTTGACAACATGTTTTGAAATGAGTAATTTTTTCCCTGGTATTAAAACTGCTTTGCTGAAATAAAACCCTGTCTAATTCTTTTTTAAAAGGTTTCATTTGTCTATTTACTCCTAGGTCTAAACTTTTTAAATTGCCCTGTATAAGTAAGACTAGTTTATCATTTACAGTTCATCATGCAATCACTGGCACACTTTGGGATCAATATTAATCATTTTTCTTCAAAATATTGAAAGAAACTTATTTTTCTTCCATTTGAAATATTTTATATTTCTTTGAAACTCTCAAATCCTTAAATGTTTGGCAGAATTCTTCACTTTGATCTAAATATTTAGCAGTCTTTTAAAGAAATTCTAGACATCTTCTATAGTTGTCTTTCTGTTTAAATTTTTTATCTCTTATAGAGTCATTTTTGATAAATTATATTTTGTTCAAATACTGTCATTTTCTTCCAGTATTCAAATATACTTGACAAGTTAACCACAGAGGTGTCATAACTTTTATATTACCTCTGGATTATTTTCCTTCGCATATCTTTTTTATGTGTTTGTCTTTTCTTCCATGTAATTAAGCCTGGGGATTTTTCTGAATACTGCTTCAGCTGTCTCCCAAAGAATTAATTCATGGAATTAGAATACTATTATTTTTGTTACTACTGTTTATAGATATTCTGATATTTCACTTTATTTATTTTACCCAGTCACTGAGACCACCTTTAAATTTAAATTCAAATGTAAGAACTTTTTATTTTTTGTTATATTATTAAATCCTAGTTTTATTACATTAGATAATATCAACATTTATGATTTTGGGATTGACAAGCTTTCTTTTTGACCCAGCATATCTTTATATTTTGTGACTGTCCTGTAGGTAAATGAAAAGATTTGTTCCTTTTGTAAAGAGTACATACTTTAGTATATTTATTAAGTAGTTTTATTAAGCATTGTATGAAATGTTACTTGTCCTATATAGCAGATGTAAATTAAAATGCTTACAAGTGTCTAGTTCTTATTAAATCTCTAGTAGTTTTAATCTTACTAATGTGGCTTCTATGTAATTTCAAGACTATAATATGATGTTCCTCATCCCTTAAGCATTTTTAAATGTCTTTGTCTGCATCAATGACTTTTCCCATGGATTCAATTTTAGCTCATGTTAAGATAAGTTACTTGCTTTCTTTTGTTTATATATACCAGCTTAAAGTTCTGTCCATATCCTATGCCCATATTTTAATTTTATCCACGACTCTTAAATTAGAATAGGCCGGGCACGGTGGCTCGTGTATGTAAGCTTCAGCCTATAAAGCGGTTGGGCTAGGAATCACGGTTCGAGTCCCACCTGGGGCCCATAGCGAGACCTAGTTCCAAAAAAATAGCTGGGCGTGGTGGCAAATGCCTGTAATTCCAGCTACCTGGGAAGCTGAGGCTGGGGATTGCTTGAGTCTGTGGTACGCCAGGCAACGTGAGCCTGCAGTTCCACAGGCAAAAATAGCGAGACCTAGACTCAAAAAAAAAAAAAAAAAAAAAAAACTAGAATAAAGTTATGCTTTCATTTTAATATATTATTTCAACCTATTTTCATGTGTTGAAATGGAAAATATGTCTAGTTTAGGTTCTTTCATTTCATATTTTTTGTCTAAAATTACTTCTATGTAGCCTTTCTTGTTGTATAATTTTCTTTATAAAAAGGAGTTTCATCTAAATTTTCCTGACTTACTTATAGAAACATGACTTTATATAGTACCTTAGTTATCTATATTTTGAATAACACTTCTTCCTTGTCAACAATTAGCATTCACATATTCCTTCTTCCATTTTGTTCTTCCATTGATCTCCCAACCACTGATTTTGATTTATTACAATCTCTATTCTTAAAAAATCTTATGTAGGTTATTATAAGTTCCAGTTTTGAGTATCCTTGAATTTCTCCCACACAGTTACATATAGGCATATAAGCATAAACATTAACTCCCATCTTTTTTCCTTCCTTCAATTTATTGCTGTAATTATATAATTATATAAAATTACTGCAATGTCAGATTTTGTGACACCTTCATTGTGATTTGTCACTCTAGTTTCTGTCTTTGCTTTATCTCCATGACTAAATTAATGAATTTTCACAGTCTTTCCCTTTATTATTTAGTTATTTCCCTGGTTCGTTATAGGTTTTTATTTAGTGAGTTCCTTAAGATGAGCCCAGGGCAAATATATCTTCAGAGTTGCTGCAGGTTGACTGCTGCACAGATGTTCTTTCTATGCTGAATGTCATATACTGGGCATATGTATGGGAACCATTCTCTTTCTGTGTGAGGATTCTCCAGGTGATGCTCCCTCTTTTCTAGTATTGATACTAGTGTGAAGCACTCTAAGGCTTGATTTTTCACTTTTGTGGGTGGCTTGCTGTGATCACCTGCCTTGCCCAAAGAGATATTCATTTTGGAAATTCAGTAAACTGACCAACTGTTAGTTCTTACTGATCTGAGCCTATTTTCATCGATACATTGTGAGTCTTTTCAATATGAGATTAAACTGTTTGCTTCAAGATGATTTTCTTAAATAATGTATTTAGATTTTGAAGTTCTTCTCAAGCTCCTAGTATATATATATATGTACTCCTTTACCTATTCCAAATCTCTTTTTATTACCACATTTAAACTATTTTTTGACTTATTTTGTCACTTGTTTATTTCTCCTTTCTCACTCCATGCCACTAGTTGGTTATATAATAGTATCTTTTCTCCCTGGTGCTCTTTCCAATTTCACCCTCTTTTCAGTGATTGTTTAAAATTTTACTTTTACTTTCCGCTTATTTCCTATGTTCCACGCATTCATGTTTCATTATCCCCATTGTTTACCATGCCAGTCCTTTTAGTGTGTGTGTGTTTTTATGCTTTGTGCTTGTGCTCTGTGGAGATGAAGCCTTCATTAAAGCTTTTGCTTAGTTTGCTTGATATAAATATATATATATGTATGTGTGTGTAAAATTGCTTACAACTCTGAACTATTGGAGCTCTTTTCTTTAAGTTCTCTTCATTTTTATTTGCTTTTCCCAGTTTTTTTATCATTGTTTATCATTTTTATCAATATTCTTACATTTTTCTAATAAATGCTGTTCTAATTTTTCTGTGACTATTTATTTTGAATAAGGTATATTTTTTCTGTGTCAGTTGTTGACAAGATATTTAAATATTAGTTGTGCTTTTCCTTATAACCAAAGATTTTATGTGTTTGTTTAACTACTTTCTCACAAGAGATTGCGTGCAGGTAGCTGGGTAGCAGTGTAAAGACTCTTTTCTCTGCCAGTTGCAGAGAAAGATAGCTTCCTACAAATATGGAACCCTTTACATAACTCTGCTCCACTGCTCTTGGAACCAAATAGTATTCACAATTGCTCCTGTAATCAGAAATACTCTGTTTTGAAAGAAACAACCAATGGATATTGAGCTTTATACCTGAAGTAGCCACTCAGATTAAAGAACCTTATGTGTTTTGCCAATTTTTCTGCATTTCAAGAAATTTTCCATGAATTAACTAAAGAAAGGAAAAGTTTATTCTTCTGTCTTAAAAATAAGAAGCCCGTGGGTGATCCCCAGGGACTGAAATGATTCATTTTAAATGAAAATTATTAAAAAAAAAAATAAGAAGCCCTATCTCCCTTGGTGTTTTTGGTCTTCTGTTATTCTGTCATCATAGGATTACTTTATTTAAAACACTTTACTTTTTTTTAAAAAAAATCATTAAGTTTATGTCAAATTCATCAAGTTTTCACCTTTGTTTTTTTTCCTTACAATGTTTTTCATTATCTTCTATTCACCAAAATAGTGATGTATGGTCTCCCTTTTTCCTTCAGTAGTCTATGCATTGTTCTTATAACTGTTTTTGAATATGGTTTAGAAATACAGGACTAATATGCCACTGCTTATTTCATATAATAGTGAAGGCCCCATTGTATTCATACATACATACATACATAGAATAAAAGATAGATATCCCATTGATTCTGTTTCTTTGGAAAACCTATCCAGACTAAAAAAGCATTCTTGTGAGTCCATGTACAGTGAACAAAGGCAGCAATTTAGGGTTTACTTCTCTATAAAACTGAATGCACTACCAGACTCACCAATTCTATAAGGCCCAATTTATGGAGGTTATTCCCCAGTCATGATGAAATGGGGATTTTTTTCTGAGCACTTGACAGAAGATAAACTTGAAAAAAGAATCAAGAATAAAGTATCCTTCTCTGCAGTATCACTGAGATGATCAAAGAAGTAAAGGAAAAGGTGTGATGAGGAGAAACCTCAACCAAACAGGGACAGTAAGGCTCACTAAGGTGACCTTCAAGACCTGGAATGGTAACTCATAAAGGGCAGAACTGTATATCCTATAAACTAAGAATCTTCATCAACTTTATACAGTTTGTTTAACGAGAATGATTTTGAAGATTGGTTTACCAGTATTTGTAATATACACAATGTACACAGAAATCCCATAAGTGCCTCTAGTGAGATCAGACTGGGCAGGAGCACCCTCCATACTGTCCTGTTAAAAATAAGAGCTCTTGAAAATTGACTTTGAAAGTCAGTTTCAACTGATATTGTTTGACTCCTACTTATGGAATCCTCTCTATGAAAGCGAATCCTAGTGAAGGGCAACTTTTATGGCTACTTTTTTGGGGTTTCTAATATCCAGTGTTACTGTGTTTCTGTAAGTCACACTAAAGCTCACATTTTGGAAGAAATAGCTATTCAAAGAGACCTACAGCATAGAAACCACAGTTAACAGCACTGTAGTGTGTATTTCAAAGTCACTAAAAGAGTAGCTTTTAAAGTGTCTCTTCACAAGAAAAGTATATTGTAAATATTGCAATAAATGTTAAATAGACTTATGTAATGATCAATATGTAGTATATACAAATATTGAATCCTTATATTGTGCACCTGAAACTAATATAATATTAAATACAAATTATACCACAATTCTTAAAAAGCTAATCAAATATGTTTCAGAGTTTTCTTCAAGTCACAGACACTTGGAAAGGACAGAACATGTTGATTGGCAATGTTAGATGTGTGGTGTTTGCATGATATTTTCCTTTTTAAAGCACCCCCAAGCTTACCATGCCAGGACAGCTTGACACATTCCAGGAACCACTCTATATGCCTACTCCCCAACAGCTCTCTGTGGACATCAGGTCTCCTGAGTCCACTGTAACTACTGGCTACCCCTAGTCCCTGTGAACACCTGCTCTTCCTAAGCCCATTCAGAACAACTGCCTTACCTGAACCCACTGTGAGCAGCTGAACCTTTGAGTCACTGTGGTTGTGTGGTATCCCTGAGCCCACTGGCAATATCTGGTTCTCCGAGCCTATTGGTGACACCCACACACCCTGAGTCACTGTGAAACTGTTTCCACTGTGGATGCATGCCCTTTGCCTTTTCTTAGTCATCTCTTCATTCCACATTCTATAAGCAATACGGACAATGCTGAATTAAATAGGCCTTTCTCATTTAAATCATATATACCATGCTTTTACTCATGTTGCTTAGATATGCAAAGACAAATGAATGAAAACCAACAATTGATACCACAGTCCTTAGTCCCTCTTAATGGCCACTTCCATCTGAGATCCCTTAGTGATTATGCTCCAGGCTCCTACTTGCTCATCCTACCCCCATTCCTTCTTGGCTCACTTCTCTTCACCTACATTCTTTTTTCTTGTAAAACATGAATTATAAGGCAATTTTGCAACCCCCAACTCAACACATGCTTCTGACCTAACTGCTCTCACTGGGGTCAGATTCTTCCTGCAGATCAGTCTCTGGGGCTGCCACCCAAACCGAGGTGCTTTCCAAGAGGAAAATAATCAGATCTAAATATTTTTTGCCCATATTTAATTTTACATCTTTCTTTTAGTGAAATCAATCTTTGAAGAAGCTTTTGTTGAAAATATGAGTTCTGCTACAGGAAGAAGACGTTAGAGAGAGTAAAGAGGGGAAGGAGGGAGGGAAGAGCCTCGATGAAAAGTGGGGAGAGCACTGGAGTGTCCTTGCCCATTGTGAGTGGTGCCTATGTGGGTTATATGTCCTCAATTCTTAGGTTCATACCAGTGGAATGACCACTTACAACTTTTCAGGGGAAAACAAAGAAAGACATCACTCGTCCCTAGAATGCATATATCAAATGGACTGTAAGACAGTACAGCACAAGGGAAAAAGGATGCTTTTGAGTTTTGGGAACACACTGCATTTTCTGTCTATAGGATGTTTTCTAATTGTTCTTGGGACTGTTTGACATGTGCACTTTGCAATTGCTTTGTTGCCACCCTTGTTTTTCAGGGCATAATCTATTTCCTCAGGATAGGAGACTGACTTTTATTTTATACTTTGGCATGAAAATTCTTGAGATACAAATTGAAAAGGAGAATATGGCATTGTATCTTTCTACATTAGAACAAAGGATAAACCCCAGCCTTTGTAGCTCTTTCCTGAGGGCAGACAGTAGCATCCTGAGTAGGTTGAGTGGGGCTTTTGAAACTGAACTTCAAACACTAGTCTCCATTTCTAAAAAAGTATATTATGGACACTTTTTTTTTCTAGAATCTCCTGTACATGGAATAATGTGACCTTGTGCCATTGTGCATAGCAGTAGTTTGTACCCTATTTACTGTCAGTAGGATTCCATTGACTGGATATAGTGTTCACTCATTCACCAGAGGATGAATGTTTGAGTTGTCTCCAGGTTGGACTATGATAGAAAAAGACACTATGAACATGTGTGCACCATCTTTTTGTGGACATATGTTTTCATATTCCTTTTGTAAATATCAAGGAGTAGAAGTCTTATGGTAGGTGTAAGTTTAATTTTATCAAGAAAGGGTCTCTCTGTTTTTCAAAGCAGCTGTGCCATTTTGCATCTTCATCAGCAATGTTAAAGATCCCAGTTGCTCTATATTCCTGCCAACTTCCAATGTCGATCATCATTCTCATTTTTACTCTACCAGTGGGTGTATAGTGAGTTGCCAGATCTCCAGTTTTAACTTCTTTGAAATTCTGTATCTTGGGTTTAGTGAAGGAAAGATGAAGGGGAACATGCAAAAATGAATGCCTTGCTTTTCTCCCTACAAATCTAAAATTCAAGTAGTATACACTGAGAGATTCCTAGAAAAGACACCACAAGGCAGGATGTAATGCCACTGAACAAGAGAACAAAATGCAGTAATGAGTTTCCCTGGAGGAATGTGACCAATGAGGTATTTTGTTCTGACAAGTATTAAAAAGGGCTTCAAAGATGACATGGCATTACAGCTGGTCCTCAATGGAATGATTTTTCAGGAGACAGGGCAGAAAGAGAGAATGAAGGAAATATAAGTAGGCAATGTTGGGAGAGAAGGGAGGAGATGAAGTACAGGATATTCTATGCTAAAAGAATAGTAGGAATGAAGGATCTGAGGTGTATTTGGGGAACAGAGGTTATCCTTCAGTTGTTGAAAATAAAGTTTTGATATTTTCCATAGTCAATCTGGTGAATTTTAGTACTTTTTAAAGTTATAACAGAAGCTTCTTTAAAATCTTCATGCATTGAAAAGTAACTACAAGTGAAAAGGCCAGGTACACATTAAATGCTTAATAAGTGTTGAGTGAATGATCAATGCATTAATGAATGCACTGCATGAACATAATAAATACATATATGACAATTTTAATAGAGTGTAATCCTAAGGCTCAGGGAAGTTTATAGGAGGAAAATATAGATACAGATTTGTGAAAATGGATCATTTTAGATCTAACATCAACCATGAGATGTTTTTATGTATGATGTATTGAAAGTAAAATATTTATAGACATAAACAGGCAGTTTATAGGTATAGTTAAGAAAAAGGTTTATTTTTAATGCTTCTTGTATTTATACATTTAACAAACTATATGCAGTGACTTCTATGTGTCAGTATTGTGTTTACATTTCAATTCAAGAAACATTTAGTTAGTATTTGCTAGGACTGTGCACTGGGATGCAATAATTAATCAGGACCAGTCCTAGAGAAACAGTGAAATAGTGAAATGAGAGTTTAGCTTGTGACCCTGGACTCCACTCAGGATTGGTGGAGGGTAACTAAAAGAGGAACGAAGTCAACCCACCACGTTGGCTGAAGAATCATTGAAGGAATGGCAGTTGAAAGGAAGAATGGTTGAGTTTTAACAAATAGAAAATCTGTGGACAGAGGCCAGAAACCCACTGAGCATGACATATTCTCCTTGGAGCTAAGGCAGAATTAGGAGCTGTGGAAACCTTAGGGACAATGCTGGAAAAGAAGCAAATCTATTTAAGAGTGTTCCAAGGGCAACCCAGAAAAGAGCTTAGACCAAAGTGGTAGAAGAAGCGAATTATGTGTCATGGAGAACAATAGACATATACAGTATATTTATATAATAAATTTATATATTTATATACAATATATTTATATTTGCATTATCTGCAACTACCTCACAATCTACTATAGAACTCAGAGGTTTAAAACAGCAAGAATGTATTATGTATCAGGATTCTGGGGTAATAAATTCAGGTCAGGCTTGGCTAGGTGACCTTCCACTCTTGGCCCACCACATGGGAATACCTGTTGGATATCACTCAAGTGGAGGCAGGTCTAGAAAGGCCAAGATGTCTCTCACATGTCTGCCATCTTTTTGACCCTTCATAAAGCTGTTTCTTTCCTCAAGGTGTCTCATCTTTTTGTCATGTCTAGACAAAATGTCCTTATAACATGGTGGCAAGTTTCCTTAATGAGAGTGAAAGTGGCTACTATCATACCTAAGGCTGCTGTCCAGAGCAGACAAAGCATCATCTGGAACACTCATATATAGATCTGCTTCTTTCCCAGCATCGTCCCTATGGTTTCCACAGCTCTATGCTCAAAGTCAGCATAGAGCCCATTTTAACTAAAAAGTGGAATAGACTCTTCTTATGAATAGTTATGAGATTTTTTTTTTACTTTACAAAGTGCATTTCTCTTACTTTATAAATTTCACAGCCAATTCTTAGGAAAATAAGTGGTGCTGATCTTTTCTAGAAAGAGGGTGAGACTATGAGAGATTTGGGGCTGAATTCCAGCTCCCTATTCCCCCCAGGTCAATGAACTACTAGCTTGTGTCTATTTCTTTGATCCATGGTGAACTTCAGTAGGCACTGTGGTGGGAAGCAGTGGAAATAACATAGCCTTGTTACACAAACATGTTTTTTTTGCTTATTGTTATTCCTTGATTTGTATTTTGTTAAACATATGAATTAAACAAATCAAAAGATAAGATATTTTCCATCCTCTCTTCCTAAAGTAACTCTGATTTTTACCCACATAGATTATTGACCTTAATATAAATTATTTAAAGGGTAGACTGTGCATTTTTTTGCTCATCATTCTCTCACATTCTTTTCTTTCTTTTTCTTTTGTATGGGACTTTAATGTAGGAATTATGTCATAAAATAAGTCACTTATTTTACCAACAAAAATGGGTTTATCTAAGATTAGGATTAGAAGAATTAAAATTCATTATATGCAAATTAGAGCAAATGAAAGGTAATTACAAAGAACAAAGGAGAGAAGCTTCCTCTTGGAGAAGAAAGTAGGAGTTAGGTGGGATGCCAAAAGACAGTCCATTGGAGGACAATTCAGGGTAATGAAGATTTCTCATTGGTTAGACTGTTGCTGGGCAAGGAGAAAACCATCCTTCCTCCTATTGGGGTATGTAAAACAAGTGGCTCCTTGTTTGAAAATGCAAGTTACACTTCCTGTTTGGGGTCTGCAGGAGACAACAAGTGGGAACACATGAGAACTTCTCCTTCAGGCCTTCTTGACTCCAATTTTAATGAGATTTCTTCAATTTATTTTCACAGAATGTATCCTGTCCTTTAAAGGTAAAGCCTTGGCTTTTATGCTGATCAGTGATTATAGAATCCCACCTGAAAAGTCTTTCTGAAGGCTGTCCCTGAGGAGTCTTTTGTCACATGTACTGTGACAAAAGTTACAGTTGAGCAAAAATCTCTCTGAAAAACATTAGCGTGGTCCTCTTGTGTGTAAGTTTATGACCAGCCCCTGCTCTGGATCATTACAAATGGATTCTGTGCTTGCCAGACAGTGTTCTCAGGAACCTCACTCAGGTCTCCACAGAGTCCTCCTCAGCAGATGTTCTGCAACCAACCTTCCCTCCAAAGGTTGGAACATGGCAGCCAGGCTTCCAGGGGCAAGACAGCTTTCTCTGGCAGTCAACATTGACTTTGTAAGCAAAAAGTGTTAGAGGATCAGTGTTGTCCTTTTTAGCAGCCTTCCACCAATGACTGATGAGTTTGGTGAATTAATGCCCCAGTTCTAGTGCCCCTCATAGAAGATAACTCTGAGATACATGTTTCACACTGATTCATAATTTTCCCAAGAGGAATTAAACTGTACTAATCCATGACTGTAGCTTTCTGGGTAAGCTTCCTTATTGATTAACTCTACTTCTCTTCTCTCCTACTTGAGCATTTTGGAATCCCCTACAAAGTAATCTGTTTGCAAACAAACCTTTTCTTAGGATCTGCTCTGAGAAATCCAAACTTTTAGAGACAGAATGTCAACTGTAGACTATGGAAGGAAATATTGTAACAAGAAAGATAGTTGCTTTGTCTTATCTACCTCCTCTCTGTGTAACAATAAACTTGTATAAACTTTGATAATAAGTCAATGTGTGTATGCCTATGTGTCTGTGTGTATCAGATTTTTCCCCCCCACAAATGTCAGGTATACATTTCAAGGCTCTGTTCAATTTTGATAAGCAAAGCTCTCAGCTTTTCTAATGTAAGACCTGCTTTAAATTGACATGAGTTTTGGTTGCCTAGAGATTATCTTAATGATATGCTAACTGTTTTTTCTATTTCTAAAGGAACTTATTTCTACTGCTCTTTTTATAAAATACTAAGAACATTCTGCTTCGTAACATACTTCCACTTTGGTCTTTGGAATGTGCCTGAACAGTGGTTGATGCAATAACTTTAGTTGAGCTTTAATCCTCACTGCTGGTTTCTAGGTATGTGAGGTATATAGAATATAAATATTTCTTTTTATCCTTCTGCCTTCTTTCAAGAATAAATGTATACATTTATAGAAAGGAAGAAGGCAGCATTTCCTCTCTTCAAAAAAAGTAAATGAAATGCAAAAAGATTCTAGAGGATAATGTAGAACAATAACTTTATCGTTGTAGAGTCAGGAAAGCTTCTTAAATGTGAACAAAAACACATAGTAGCAATAAAGGAAAAAAGTACTAAATTAGACTA
Organism: Uropsilus gracilis; assembly: GCA_004024945.1. Taxonomy (NCBI): domain Eukaryota; kingdom Metazoa; phylum Chordata; class Mammalia; order Eulipotyphla; family Talpidae; genus Uropsilus; species Uropsilus gracilis. The sequence goes on along the minus strand of PVHY01009338.1, from coordinate 8,014 downwards.
CTATGGTAGCAGTTTGTTCACCAAAGAAATTCATTTAATGAGTGAGGAGACAAATGACAGAATGGAAGAATATGCTAATAAAGTAAACTCTGTTAACTTCTGCAAAATCAAACAAAGACAAGCTACTAGAAAATGGGTAAAAGATTTGAATTAACACTTAATAAGAGATTATCTAGAGTGTTAATATATTATAAACAGATGCCTAGTATCATTAGTTCTAAAGAAGATGAATACTTGAACAAAAATGACAAGTCATTAGACACAAACCAGAATGGTCAAAGAAAGCAAAACAAAGCAAGAATCCTAGTAACAAGTATTTGTGAGAAGGTGAGTAAGAATATACTATCACTATATCCAACAATTAGATCAACATGAGATACATAACAAAACCAGATTCAAAAGAATATGTATAAACTTTCATTTGTAGAAAGTTTATAAACACCGATTTATAGTGAAAAAATGTTGGAATACTGACTGACTTTGTGTGGAGAAGGAGTGTGGATAGCAACTGGGAAGTGATTTCTTTCTTCCTTTTCATCTACAGACTATGCAAGCCAAGAAGGAAGTTGATTCTGGGAGAGGATGTGGAAAGCACATTCCAAAAGAGACATTTATGTAGCAGTTTCTCCAAGCTACAATGAAATTTTCAAATATCACCTTAGGCCATTTGCTGATTCAATGCATTATTCAGAGTAAACTGAAAACCCCATGTTAATTCAAGCAAAAAGATGATCTGGGAGATTATAGCAAGAGAGAATCTGTGACACCTTTTATGCACCCAGATACTCCCTGTGCCTCTATCTTATTATTCATTTTGAAAGCATTTGTCATTTTCAGATGAGTCTTATATTTGTTTGCTTGTTTATATATGTCTCCTGCTCTTTAGAATGTAAAATTCCAGAGCGTAAGATTTTTTTTTCAATCCAGGTCTTTGGAAGAAGTATTATTTAATGTTAATGTAGTCTCACTAACCTTTTTTTTTCTTGAACAAAAAATCCTTTGCTTTTAAATGATGACAAATATATTCTGCTATGGGGTCTTGAAATATACCAGCTATGTGTTCAGTTTTCAATTTATGTCCTCAGCCAATATTACACAATTATTATTTTCTCCTACTTCATTAGTTTTTGATTATTATATTGATGTGCTGCCATCTTGATAGCTATAACAACCTTATCAGTTTGCCAGTTTTAACTATTTTGTCCTGTATGAGTAGAGGTATTCTTGCTTTTTTATGACTATTTGTATGAAATATCTTTTTTCACATATTCGCTCTCAGTGTATATGTCTTTAAGGTTAAATGATTATCTTGTGGACAATATATTATTTTCATCCTTTTTTGACTCATCCTTTTATTCTGATTTTAATTGATATTTATGTTTAAAGTAACTGTTGATAGATTAAGACTTACAATTTTTATGTTATTTGTTTTGTCATTATTTTGTAGATCTGTTTCCGTATTCTTACTACTATATTTTTTGATATTATTCATTGACATATTTGTTTTTTTATATGAACTAGATTTGTGAGCTATATATTACTACTACAATTGCTGAATCTAACCATGTCTATATATTTAGTAATATTACTAGTATTTGTGCTACTTTTAATGTTTTTATAATATTAAATAGCATTCTGTTGCTTCTACTCCTGTTAAGGTTTCCTTTAGGATTTCTCAGAAGATACCTCAGATGGTAATGAACTTTCACTCTTTCTATTTTTTTTCTGAAGGTTTTATCCCCTTCCTGTTTATGAAGAAAGTTTCTTTGGTTATTGATTTATTGATAGTTTTCTATCAACATTATAAGCATATCATGTTTCTATTAAGAAAATACCAAAAGTCTTATGTAGGTTCTTTTATGTATAAACCCTCTTCTATATCTCTAAAATTTTGTCTTTGACTTTGACAATTCAGCTATAATGTGCTAGCACAATTCCCACAAATGCTGGGAATAAAGGAAGTTAAAGAAAGAAAGATATTTCAAGCAAATAGTCATTTTAAAAAGGCAGGGATGCCTATCTTTTACTTATATTCGCCTATTCAGGTGTAGCCCCATTCAGGTTGACTTGGATCCTTTGTGCTTCATGGGTCTGGATGCCCATTCCTCTCCCCAGGTACAACATGTTTTAAATATGTGTTCCATCCTTTTTTATTTCCCTTCTTCCTCTGGATTTCTCATGATGTAAAAATTGCTCCTTTTGTCTCATAATTCCTATCACATTTTTCTTCCTTACTAAATTTTTATTTTGCTCTTCTGATAGGGTAATTTCAAATGCCCTGTCTTCCAGGTCACTGAGTATTTTCTTGACAAGACTGAATCTACTTTGGAAACTGAATTTTTCAGTTCAAATATTGTATTCTTTATTTAATATTTTTTCCCGAGGTAATATTGGCTTATATAATTTAGAGGAATAGAATCACGTGTCCTCAGATATCTGTCACCCATCCATATCTATCATCTAAGAGACCTTTATCCTAGATCACCGCCCCACCATCACCACTTTGTTCACACACTATGTGTTTCCCCTCTAGTATCCTTAACTCTACACTTACACTTGTGGGGTTTGTTTTAGTTTAGTCTTGTGAGTTCTTTTTTTTTTTTCCTCTGTATTCCATCCTCTAGGATTTGTTTTCTTTTTGAAAATATTTTTGATGTGTTGTTATTTCCTTGTTTAATTTCTCATTTTGTTCATGCTTTGTTTTCCTAATTTGAAGTGCTCTTGAAACTTCTTCAAGAGGGTTATTCTGATTTTTTTTTCATCTGAGAGTGTATATATCTCTATTTCTTTGAATAAGTCATCAATGCTGCCTCCTCTTCTAAAAAAAGTGATTGGGACTTTACTTGTTTATTTTGTTAGTGTAAATTTACCTGATTTTTGTGATCCTTGATTTCTTACATTGCTATCTATATGTTTGAACAATTGAATTATGTTTTTGGACTTTATTAGTCAGTTTATTCTGGGTCTTGAGTGCTTCTGCTGGTAATATCCTTAGACAGGTTTGTCCCATTATGGTTTATTTTGGGGATAGATAACTGTTCTACTACTAAGGATGAGACAGGTAGGATGTATCACTGGCTATGAAACAGATAGATAGGCTTGTTGTTTTGGCTCTCAAGTAAGATATATGATGGATGCTTAAGTTCTGTTCAGATTTACTAGATGAGCAAAAAAGGGCACTATGCTTTGTGATAGAACGGACTATTAGCTTTCCTGCCCTGATAGGTGACAAAAAAGATCCAGGACTTTGCTATTCGTTGTTTTTGTTTGTTTACTTTTTATTTAATATTATTTTCTTGATACAGATTCATATTTATATAGTAATAACCCATCTTTTTTCCCTTTCCTCCACACCCATTCCAATGGCTCCCATCTCCCTTTCATTGCAAGTCATTGGTTGGTATTTGGCCTGCTGGTCTCTTCCTTTTACTAGTGCAATGTCTTTTTCCTGGGTGTGCTCCTGGGACTTCTCAGACCATGCTGCTTAGATTTCCATGGGTGCCTTTGTAGTGAGTGACTAGTTCAATCATGTCTGAAACCTCTTATCAGTCAGTTAGGGTTCAGGTGTGTAGTATTGCTCTCCTGACTCCTCTACTATAAACCTTCTTGTGATGAAGGTAGCTGTCTCCTTTTCTCCAGACCCATGTGATCACAGGGATTCATGACACCTCATTCATGTTGGATTTCTCCTCCATCCTGGCATTTGTTCCATGTTGCTGTTTACAATCCTGATGGTTCTGGCATCTGGGGATGGGCTCCCAACTCCCGGGTATTCATGATAGATAGGTTCCTTAATGGAGACAAACTCCAGTGGGTCGTTGGTCTAGCTCCACTCATCCCCCCTCCCCCAGTTAGCAGTTATTCTGGGGCGATAGCTCCTTTTTTGTGGCTTTTCTAGACCTTTGAGGAAAGGGGGTGTTTCATTGGTGTTGAACAAATACTTGATCAGGGGTTTGCTTCCCTGCCCCCTAAGTCACTATAGGTGTAGCTCTGTAGTAGGTCATGGCTTTATCTGGTGTAACAGTTTAGCCCCTTGTGGTTGCATTCATAATCTGCTTTGGTCTCACCCAGGTGTCAAATGCATCCAAGGCCTTTATTTTTTTTTCTGAATGTCTAAGCTGAATTGGTGGTTTTTCTCATTCCTGTCATTGTCTGTTAGAAGTGGGTGTGAACTGGAAGGGGAGGCCCATCCATCACCCTACCTGCATGCTGGAAGGGGTACCAGCTCCCTCCCTGCCCATCTAAGGGTCAAAGACTGGATTCCCCCAACCTGTCATCCTCATTCTCTGGTTCCCAAAGGCTCTTTACTCTCAGTTGTTTAGGGACCTGATTCAGACTTGAATATGTACTTCATCCCCTGGTAAAGTGAGGGCATCAGTTTTACTCTGTCCATAGGGGAAACCATGGGCTATGCTGTCTGCCCATGTGCCATGGTACATGGGATTGTGGAAGAAGTCACACATCATCTCTTGTGCACTGGTTAGGTCTATTAGTCAGTCAAACAGTCTGAGACTGCACTCAGACTACACATTAGATACCTTTCTAAGTATAGCAGGGGAAGTATTTCTGAAATTGGTAAAGCTCTTTGTTCCTTAAGTTGTCTGTGGTGCTGCATTCACCTGGAAAAGGGGCAATGTGTAGCCACTTCTCTTTTTAAAAAAGTCTGATTTGGTACTGCTGTAGTACCACCATGTTTTTCAGTGGGTTTTGCTCTTGAACCACTAGTTAGTTGTTGACCCAGTTATTAGGGTTTTTGATGTTGTTGTTTTGTTTTGTTTTTGTGAGGAGGAGATAAGTCAAGAACAACCTTAGTGTTGACCCTGGTGATGGCTTTTTTTCAGTAACTAATCTTAAATGGTTTTTGAATCAATGTCATATATTAGCCAGTTTATCATTGGTAACCAGCAGACATGGAATTTTCTTTAATTTTTTTCACTCTAAAATAACAGATGATATTTAATAAAAAATTAGAGCATTCTTAGATGAAATTAGAATGCAAAATTGCCTTTTCCAAATCTTAGAATTTTTACTTATTCTCTGCCTGTCTAATCAAATGAGATTTTGTAGACATCTATAATCTTTCCCACTGTATATCTAACTTTTTTGATGCTTCAACAATACAGACAAAATAAAATTTAAAAAAATAAAAACTAAAAATAAATAAATAGATAAATAAAATAGGTGTTCTGAGATTGCAATCCCAGCCAGGTAAATTGGCTTGGCTTATGCCCAATGCTGCTTAGTCTGGATGTGGAGTCATCCTCTCCAAGTCATTGTCCCAGACTTGTCTGTATTTAGTTCCTCCATTGGCATTCTCCTCTCCAATAACTGCAAAACAATAAAAAGTTATAGATAAAAGCATTTGGTATGTGTGATGAATTTTCAGAGTTGATATATGTCTTTGTCTTCACACAAAAAAAATAAACCTTAAATAGCAAAATGCACAAGATGTACAATCACTCTGGGAGAAAACCAAAGATGTTTCATATTACTCTCAGTACTCTTTTGGTGCTGATGCTGTTGGAAATCTCTTTCAGTAGATTACTGTAATCGCTTAATAAGGGTACTCTGTAATTAGTTGAAAACACAGTGAAAATATAATTAGCTATTGTAATATATCACTAATTATTTTTTCCACAGTTTCCCCTCAAACATTTGTATTTAAGCACAGGTATGGAAACCAGTATTTAACACGTCACAGAAACCTATAAGCACACCCAACATCACTAGTATTAAGTTACTCCCCTCTAAATTGATCCTTCTGCAGTATTGCTAAATATTGTTGTCATATCTCCAAGTACATCCCATTTATTTTGACAAGTAATTATCTGCATTTTAATCAAATAAAAATTGGAATAAACATTTCTTTTCATAAGCGGCACCTGGGAGAGCAATTCCAGGTGCTGCTGTTCTCCATGGGCCATACTTCACTAATCCTTAGAAGAAGGGGAGTCCCAACTTTGAATACATTTGACTCTGAAAGGCCTTTTATCTAAAACATCCACCCAGGGATATGTGAATAGTTGGAAAATAAAAAGTTAGAGCTGAAATTGTGGTGTTTACACAAATAAAAGCTACTCAGTGGTAAAAAAAGAATGCATTATTGTCATATTATAATTTACATTTATACCAAATTTGCTCTTCATTCACAGTTCCTGCTCCCAACAGCCTTGAAATTTCCCAAGTGCTGAGAGTGTTAAAAGGTGTCTCTTTTTATGTTAATGAAAGTGATTTTGGGGAAATATTTGAGGTTGAAAGCTGGTTGCCAGACATGAAAAGAAGACTAGTACCACAAATATGAGGAAAGGAGAGGTGTTGAAGATTAAGTTCAGTTACCCTACTGAAGTATTGAAAACTGCATAAAAATCCCAAAAGGAAAGGCTTGGAGGGCTTCTGCTTTGGTTAAACATGGAAATTAGGAGAAATGTTTCAAGTTGGTCAGACATGAAAGTTCCATGCACTTTTCTCACATCTTGCATTGTGCATCTCTTCCATCTGGCTATAATACTTACTGGCTATAAGTAAATAAGTTTCCTGAGTTCTTAGAGTTGTTTCAAATTAATCAAACCTGAAGAGAATGTGCTGAGTCAGTTGGAAAGTAGCACAGGTAATAAACTGAGCTTGCAGCTAGCACCTGAAATCTAGGAGGAGGTTGTGGGAATTTCTGGTTTGTAGCTGGTATAGGAAGCATAGGTAATAATAACCTTGGTTTTCAGCTGGCATCTGAAATAGAATGTAGTATTGGGAGACTGAGCCCTTAAACCTAGGGACTCTAATGTTATCTCTAGACAGATAGTAACAGAATTGAGAAGAACTCAGTTGAATTCTCAGTACTCTGCTGGTGTCCTATGATTGTTATATGTGTGAGGGAACCTCCTCTTTGCCCCCATCATAATTGTACATGAAACCTTGTATAATTATTGATACCCACTAGAGCATGAATGTACCTCAAAATAATCATGCTGAATAAAAGAAGTCCAACCCCCTTGAAAATTATATACTTTATGATTCATGCATTTAAAACTCTGGGAATGGAAGCTAATCAATATGGATAGGAAGCAGATGAGTAACCTTCTGGAGATGAGGATATGGGAGGGGCAGAAAGAAGGAATTACAAAGGGGCATGAAAGTGACAGATATCTTCATTACCCTGGAGATGGTGTCATGGGGGTATATAGAGGTCAGAGCTGATCAGCTTTTATACCTTAATTATATACAATTTGTTGTATGTCAATTATACCACATTAAGTTGTGGTGCCAGAACTGGGCCGTGAATCTTTCCAAGTGAACTCGGGCTAAAAGAAGTTATATCCTTTTACTCACTGAATAACAGAATGAGGAAATAACAGTCCCTTGATTTATGGAAAGACTGGATATGTTAAGAACTACAAGACTGCTTCATTTGGTTTTAGTGTAAGGATTTACACTGCGAGTCATTCCAGGGCAGGCTAGGTGAGCAGCTTCCCAGAAAAGTCTCTGGACAGGTGTTGCTTCTTATGAAACAACACAAAGGACAAGGGATGATATACAACCCATGGCAATGACTGTGAACAGAGCTCATCTTAGAGAAAGCTCCAATGGATTAATAGAAGCTCCTTAAAATTCTGTGTTGACAAAGGTCATGACCTTGAGGGATAAGTCTTTCAATTGATTATCAATGTCTATTAAGGACACAGACACATTCTCAATATCTGCCGCATCAGATGTAGGTGATACTCAAGCCCCCTTCTAAACTTTAATGATGTAGATGTACTTACTATATATAAGTACTAATGCAGTCTTTCAGCAAGATTCAGAAAAGGAAATATTTATCATTTTATTAGTACTTCCTTTGTGCCAGGCACTGTCATCTCTGTTTTTCGGGGATTAATTTGTTCCTTTTTGTAGATACCATTTCTTTTTTTTTTTTTCAGATTTATTTTTATTTTTTATTTATATATAAATTTCACAACATTGTAATCCCAGGGGTTTACCTGCTCCCCCCCACCCCCGCCACCCTCTTCTCCATTCCCCT
>PVHY01009337.1:0-57065 GCA_004024945.1 Uropsilus gracilis | reverse complement strand
CCCCCCCCCCCCCGGTCCTGTACTTCACTTTGGTTGTTGACTTGTTTTGACTTTTCTTCATGGATTTTTATTTATCTTTCCCATGTCCCATATTGTAATGAAACCATTTGGTTTCTGTTTTTTTTTTCTTTTTTTCTTTTTTGACTTGTTTCTGCTAATATGAATTCTTCTAAGTCCATCCATGTCATAACATCATTTAATTTGTCATTTTTGATTGATGCGTGATATTCCATTGTGTATATATACCATATCTTTTTCATCCAGTCATCTGTTCCTCCCTCTGGTGCCCCTTTCATACAAACGGCACTCTGTTATTTACTACTTGTGCTAATTCCATTAGTCTCTTTCTTTCCTGTGGCAGTGTCCTTTCACTGGGTGAGGGACTGTATTGTTGGAACCAGGCGAGCCTTGCTGGTAGGTTTTCAGTCTTCAGTTTGCATTGGGCGGCCAGTCTGTATTCATTTGTAATCTGTCCATGTTTTCTTGCTGTAGGCCGTCTTCTCCAATCCTATCTCCGCTGCTTTGCTGCTTTACCTTATGACTCTGGTGTCAGATTTAGGGGGTCTCACCCCCAGTCAGTATTAGTGAAGAAGTTTCTCTGTGAATACTGGCATCTGTGAATGGCCTTTGTAAATCATCTCCTCTGCCTTTTGTTTGCAGTTTTGATGTGGGGCTGTTTACCTCACCTTTGGTCTTCCTCTCCTTTCCTGTAGTGTTGGGAGGGGGTGTTTCTCTCCTAGAAGTCATCTAAGAAGTGAGGTCTGGGTCTGGTGAGCGCACAGGTGCGCATAGTGACATCATGTCTCTACAGTTGTTTCTCTTGTCTCACAGGCACTAGTTCTCTCAGTTGTTCATCTGCTGTGTCCAGCTCAGGCTTGTGGCCTGGATTTTTGCATGACCCCTCACCCATTCTATGACGGAGTTTGTGTTGTGCATGTTCTTGTTTCTCTTGAACTTTAGCTGGAGTGAGAGTGAAATGGAAGGGGCTCCACTCCCTACTCCTACCCACCATGCACCAGTAACTCCCTGCATGGGGTTGGGGGGAGAGGTTCCAGATGGCTGAGCCTGCACCCTTCCATGCGACCCTTGGGCTAGGAGCAGGGGGCAACATGGCTCCACAAATCTGGGCTGCAGATGGCTGTCCTGTGCAGCAGCCACCTGCTGGTGGGTGGGGCCACCAAAACCCCCACCGTTCCCCCCCCCTCCAGGGCTCACTCAGCTTAGGGGGTTTACCCGGGAAGCTTCAACCCTTTTGCTTCCCGCTGGCAAGGGACTTCGGACGGCTAGGGACCCTACGTAGGCAGCCCTTGGGTGGCTTCCTGCTGGTGGGCGATTTTACCTCTTTTAAATTAGTTTGAAAAGATAGAGGGCTAAGGTTATTAAAAGCCGTTTTCTGTTTTTATATATAGTTTACCTTTGATCACAACCAATATAATCAGTAGAGTATGGAGTACAGTCAAAGATAGAGAAAGCATTAGTCACTTATGGTCAGGATTGATTCATCTTTGTATCCAGCTATGCCTGAAATTAGCATCATAACTGAACTTTCTTTTTAGGTGTCATGAAGTGTCAAGATATACTTTTGTATTACTTAAGTTATATGTGTTTTTATTTGAAACTGACCAAATCTTCATGTATTTCTATTATCTTCTGTTCTCAAAGAAATGGGATGGAGAGGAGAATGTGAGATTTCAGGAATGGAACATTAAGAATGAAAATATTAATTTTTATTGTACAGCAGAATGTGTATATATATTAATGTTCAAAATGCTTTTAACAAAGGCATACTCTCTAGAGACAGAAACAATATTTATAAGAATTATCACAGAGCTAACACATGTTCAAGATTTATACTTACCATTAACTATTTTAATGTAGCAATATCCAAAAGTAGTAGTAGTAGGATAGTATGACATTATGAAAATATGATGAACAGAAAAACTATATATATATGAAAATGATATGTTTTGCAAGCCAATTTCTGATTTCAGCTAACCTGAATTAATCATAATATATATTTTAAAATGGTTAATATTGTGATCTGTGCTTGCTTTCCTTGTAATTGCTAACTATAGCTCATGTCATATTTTCAGTCTTAGGACAATCATGTACCTTTGGTAAATAGCTCTGAATCAAAAGAATGCATATTTACTTGATAGAAAATCTCAACACTAGTCTGTAGAATGCAGCATCAGCATGTCAGTTGCTTGAACTCCTTTATTAGTAATTCTTTGCTATGTAAAGCTTTTTTTTTCCTTCAAATCTCTAATCACATTTAGTGAGCAAATAACTAGAAATAATCATTTAGGAATCCTTTCATTAGAACATTATTACTTTACATCAACTAAGCCTTTATGAATAGCAGAATTTCTTTGGGGAATAAATACTGTTTACTATTTCTCTTTGCTTCCGACTAATAGAAAGTTTTAGGTCTATCTCAGTGCTAAAGCCCAGGCTGAACGCTAAGCGATTAGGAGATTTTAATGAATACATCATTATCTAAGCAATGAAACACTGAAAACCAGATACTGGAGCAGTCATGTATTTGAGTCAACAAATAAAACAGAGGTGTTAAGATTTCAATGATGTGTTTAAACAACTTAGAGTAGAACTGCTTTAGACAAATTACAATATTGAATTCTATCTGGGAACATCAGTCCTGGATAATCAGGGATCTGAAAATGACTCCATGGGGAGTTCTTGAGACAATTTTTTAATTTAATAGATACAGAGAGTAGTATGCAATGTTAAGGCCATGCAGTATTGAGAGTTAATACTTTGGAATTTTTGACACAGATAAAAATGAGAGAAGAGTAAGTTCTCTAGCAACTACCACTTCCAGTTGTGTGACCTTGGAAATTGTACAATTTTTTTTCGGTCTGTACTTTCAGGATTATATTAGAATCAAAACCACAGATCTGTTTGATGATGACTTTAGCAAATGCTAATAATAAAAAAATGTAAAAACATACTTAAAGTATAAAAAATGGAAAACACACTTAAAAACATACATAAAATACAAATTAGGGAATCTCTTAAGAGTGCTTTTATAATTGCTGGCATTTTATTGTTGCTATGATTATTCATATTTACATTATTTAAGGAATAAAACAGGATGCTGAGGTGAATAAATTAAGTTCCTATTTCATGCATATATATATTCTTTAAAGGAGAGTTTTTGCTATTCTTAAACTATCACAGTTATTATTTTACAGTATTTTATATCATCTCCCAAAACTAAATGTAACATCTTACAATATTATAATATTTGAAAGTTACAGGTAAAATAACATATAATAATATTGAAAATATGGAATAATGATGATATAGGAAACAAAAGAGTAGGAATAATGATGACAGTGTTTGTAAAGGAACATGAGTTAGGATATGTCTCTGCATTTTTAAGAGTGGAAATATGTTAGAGGTATTTAAGAAAATGTTTGTTAATACTATGAGTGTGCCCTAAAAATAATAGAAAGACAATCTACTGGGTAGATTCCCAGAAATGGAATTGCTGGTTCAAATGGTAGTTACATTTTCAGTAGTTTGAGGGTGCTCTACAGAACTCTCGATGGTGGTTGGGCCAGTTTATATTCCTACCAGCAGTGTAAGAGAGTTACTGTCTCTCTACATCCATCCCAGCCAGCACTTGTTGTTGCCTGTTTTTTTTTTTTTTTTTTTTTTTTTTTTTTTTTTTTTTTTTTTTTTTTTTTTTTTTTTTTTTTTAATTATCTGGACCATTTTTATTGGTGTAAGATGGTGTATCTCATTGTGGTTTTGATTTGAATTTCCCTGATTATAATGATGTTGAGAATTTTTTTCATATACCTGTTGGTCATTATTTCCTCTTTGGAGAAGTGTCTTTTTAATTCTTCTCCCCCTTTTTTTGATTGGTCATTTTGCTTTGTTTTTGCTAAGTTGTGTGAGTTCTTTGCTCTCAGACCCTTATCATTTTTATAGAGGGCAAAATTTTTCCCCCATTCGGTTGGGTGTTTTTTGGTTTTGGTTATCGTCTCTTTTGCTATATAAAACTTTTTAATTTGGTGTAGTTCTAGCTGTTTATGTTTTCCTTCATTTTTAGAATCTGTAAATGTGTTCTGAAAGGGGTTTCTGAAATGTCAGTCATGGAATGTTTTGTCCCTATTTTTTTCTATGTATTTTATGGTTTCAGGTCTTACATCTTTTACTCATTTTGAGTTGTCTTTTGTTCATACTTGGGAATACGAATAACAAACAAAAGGACAACAAAGGTCAAAATAGCTAATAACAGAACTGAGGCAAGCAACTAGGGAGGAGTGGAGGGAGGTGAGAAATAAGGGATGGAAGGAGCAAAAGAATACCAAGATGAAGGTTAATGGGTGATAAGGTGGAGGGAGAATCCCAGGGATGCAATGATGTTATATATATATATATCTATATCTATCTATCTATATATATATAGATATATATGTTATATATATGATGTTATATATATGATGTTATATATAACATATACATATTACATATATATTAAATATAACATATATATTATATATGACATATATATCATATGAAATGATATATATTTATATAAATAGGTAAACAACAAAATGATTAATGAAGAAAAGAAAAGAAAATAGCCAATGGACTGAATTGACCAACAACTAGCAGCAAAAGAGGAGATGGAGTGATGGGGTGCGGGGAGGGGAATGAGAAGGGGCAGGAATTCCCAAAGGAAAAAAAAGAAATGGAAACCAATATTTTATAGTAGAAATAAAAAATGCAGTCTTCTTAAAAAACAGGAAGATATATTTAAAGACCTCTTTCAATATAAACACAAAAAATATTTTAAAGATTATCTGTTTGTATGAGATTATGTACAACCAGACAGTATTTATTTTGGGTTATGAATGGCTTCTCAAGAGAATATAACAAATATACTTGACTAGTTCGAATAAAATAACTAAGGAAAGGATAAACATCATAAATGAACCATACACTAGATTAAGTTAAGCATTTAGTGATTCTCACATTCAATGGGTCATTTCAAGAGGTATTTAATCATATTTTTTCTTTTACTGTAAGTATACAGTTGTACCTGCATCTCAAGTTACTTATATCTTAATTGCTTCTGCATTTCATACTTGTAGGAAAATATTTTTGTAAACACTGAAATACATGTATATATATTATATGCATATATATGCATATAATATATATATTATCCCTTACATGCAAAGAATGATAACAGCATATGAAAGGTGACTGGACTATTGCCAAATCTGCATTTCTTTGTAAAGATTATTACAAAATTTTGGGAGGAATGGTAAGAAAACATTAAGGACTTTTAGAGTAGAAAGTAACTATAATAAGATAATTCTAGTAATTATTAAAATGTTGATTTTCCCTAAATTTCCAAATCTGAAGAAAAACCTTGAATTATGTAAATATGAGATGTAGTCATGTCAACCAATAATATTTACGTAATGTAATACTGAAGTAACAATATACTCACCAAAATATTTAATATAAAATACATAGCTAGATCACTTGAAATTTCTTTATGAAAGTACTTTTATTTTTATCAGATTTCATTAAATTATGTGTATGTGATAGCAAAATGTATTACTAGGGCATAAATTAATATAGATAACAGTAATGTTGAGAAAAGTTAAAATTAATTTTATTCAAAATACATTCTCATAAGAAAGATAATTTTTATGTAAAAATATATCAGCTTATTGAGTTATACAGATTTTTTAGATGTTACCTGAACTCTACAGAATGGGATTATTATTTTGATATAGGTGATTTAGCTTTGGGATATTTCACTATGTCTATATCTTTATAAACTGGAAAATATATATATATATATAGTAATTTTACAAATTTTCTCTACATATAGATTTATTGCACACAAAAAATGCCTTGTGGCATTCAGTTGGCAGAGTTGTCAACTGAAAGCGGGTCAAAGGGGGGGGGGCAAAAGCCTCCAAATTACACACCACAGTGACCGGTTTATGGAATATGTTTTCCTTTTGTACAGTATTTTGTAAAAATTACTTTAACTTATGATCATGTAGTTTTATAATCTTAAAATATGTGATCAATTATATTAAAATTGAGATAAAGAAGAAAAGAACTATTGTAATTATAAAATTATATGTAATTATAATTATATGTAATTATAAAATTATATGTAATTATATGTAATTATAAAATAAGGTATTATTTTTCTATTTATATGCTATCTTTGACATATGCTATCTTTATTGTCAAAAATGACTCAACTCTCTTCCTATAGAGGCAGACATCTTTTACTTATTTAACTTAGATTTAGTATTATAAGGGATATGGAATTCATGAGTTATACTTACACACAGGAGTAAGTAACCTATTTTAAGAGTAAAATAAGTGGCCCAGGAGAGTTGAGTAGATTAAGAAGTGGTATATATACACAATTGAATACTACTCAGGTATAAAAAAAGATGAATGAATTTTGTTGTTTAGACAACTTGGATGAAACTGAAGGGAATAATGTTAAGTAACTAGAAGGAGAAAGGCAAAACCCAGCAGGTTACATTTATATGTAGAATAGTGAGAAACACAACAAAGGGGCAGATAGAATGGAGCCAATAGACCTTTACTGAAGATTTATACATTTGTAGAGATGTGAACTGATTCTCTTGAAACTTACAGTGTTGTAAAATAACATTACTTCAATTGAAAAAAGAAATACATAAATTCATGATATATAAACTATCTAAGAACATGGCAAAAGGGAGTTTTTTATATCTGCCTGAAAACCTAGACCAGCCTGATAATAAAAACATTCTGGTAAGTACACTTAGCCACTGAAAGGAATCATAAACATAGCTTTGAAAACTGAGAAGTCATGCATAAAAATAATACAACATGGAAAACACAAGCATCTTTCTATTATTTCATGAGTAGTACAAAAATAACTTAGGTGTCTGACAATAAATAAAATGCATTATGAATTTACATCTATTTTGAAACATTACATAGTTGTCAGAAAATGATTAATTTAGCTGTTCACATGAATAGATTCCTTATTAATTGAAAATTTCATGAACTAAAAAATGAGATCAATCTTCCTGATTTTTTTCAGATTTCTATATTTATATATACAAGTGCTTCTAGAAACTAGAGAATATGTACATATAATGCCATTGAGTCTAATATTTATAAAAAAGGGAATTTGATAATTTGAAGGAGAAAGTGTCAAAAGTATTTCAAAATATTGATAGTCTATAGTTCTGTATTACTTGAATTGTTCCTGTAACAGATGCATTCACATATTAGATATGTGGTTTTTGATTTTTTTTTTGAAGAAACCAAAAATATCAGTCATTAATGAATAAGTTGAGAAACAGCTGCAGAAATAGAGATGAAAAACAATAAAAAGGAATAAACAAAAAAATAAATAAAGGGGAGGCAAAAAAGGAATAAACAACTAGAAGACATGCCTGTAATAATTAAATTAAAAATAATATATAATTTATAATGTCAGTAATATATATTTAAATTAAATAAAATATCAATTTTGTTTATTATATCTTTTTTCCTAAGCTTTTTGCTATTGTTTTACATGTTGAAGTAAATTTCTATTTAATATGGGTGCTTGACATACAGCAACGCCTAGTGTACTGGTGAAAATTAGACTTTAGCAATATGTTTTAAGCTTACATAAATTTGCATTTAGTTTGAGTTAGCAATTTTCCTGCCAGGAATTTATTCCAGGAAAGTTATCAAGAAGACAAAAATGAACTAATGAGAATATTTGTAGTAGGCAGAATTCTAAGATGATTCATAATCATATATAATGTCTTCCTCTTGAGTGTGGATGAAACCTAAAACTATAGTGAAATATCACTCTGTGATTTTTCAATGTTATATGGCAGTAGGGAGATTATCTGGAGTGAGCCTAATCCAATAGAGATAGATCCTTAGAAACAGAAACTTTTTTTCTGATTTGTGACCGAAATTCTGAGGTTCTGAGAATAAAACCACATCACACTGTGAAACTGGGGACCATGAAGCAAGAACTTCTGGTTGGCATCTAGGGGCTAAAAGTTTTCCTTGGCTGCCAGGGAAATGAGATGTAGTCCTAAAGCACAAGAAAATGGATTCTGCCAACAGCCAGTGAGTTTGAAAGAGGGCCCAGAAGAACCAAAGCCCCAGGCAAGTTCCTGATTCAACCTCCTGCAACTCTGTGCAGAGAATCTAGTCCTATCTTGGATGAGCTTTGAAAATATAAAAATTGTAAGATAATATATTTGTACTACTTTTAGTTCCCAAATTGGTGGAGTTCTACTATGCAGAAGCAATAAAATAAGATGATATTCATTGAAGCATTATTTTTATAGGAAGTAACTGAAAACTATCTGATTGGTAATAAAGGCAAAGTAAGGAAAATACAGCATACTACAGACTATTTTACACTCATTTGTAAAACATATGCAAAGTAAGAGTCATGCATCAAATTCTGTGTATGTTTATGTGATG
This sequence comes from Uropsilus gracilis, assembly GCA_004024945.1. Lineage (NCBI taxonomy): Eukaryota > Metazoa > Chordata > Mammalia > Eulipotyphla > Talpidae > Uropsilus > Uropsilus gracilis. The sequence continues at coordinate 48,557 of PVHY01009337.1, read as the reverse complement.
GACATGTACACATGTCTGTGTGTACATATATTTTAATGTACACGTATGTTTATAATATATATAGCCATGAATTTAATTATATTTTCCAAGACAGGTATTTCAAGGCCTAATTTCTGGTACATAAAAAGGTAATTTTAGAAACAAGGTTTTGAGCAGATCAAGGGTAGCCTTGATAAGATGTGGTTTTTAGTGAGATCCTCATCCACTGTTACTGGAATCCTTGTAACAAGGGGAAATTTGCACTCAAAGAAGATAAGCAGGATGAAGATCATATGAAGCCACAGGAAAACCACCATTTATCAGCCCAGGAATGCCTGAGGCTACGAAATCTATAAGAGAGGTAGATAACTCACTGTAGCCAAAACATTCATATCTGCATGTTAATGTTGATTCAATGACTTAATAGTTATTTGAAAACTGATTGAAAGCTAAAATTTTATTAAGAAACATGATAGCTGTGTCTATTACTGGAAAATAAAGCATCAAACAATTAATTGTAAAATATGTGATTCATTTTAGATGGAAAACTTATAGATTTGCCTAATTAAGTGGTGGTGTGAAATCTACCCCTAAGGAAGTGATTTGTAAGGTGAAGTCTTCTGATTTATATAGGCTAAATAAAACCTAGCTGCAGAATGATGGGAATTGTATAGAACATTGATTCTATAACAACATAGATCATTTGCTAAAGTTTCGTGATCTCAGCTAAAACACCTCAAAAATTATTATGATGCCATTGTCTGTTAAATGCATGCTTTATTTTGACATCAATCTTGATATTTTAGAAATATTTTTCAAATCTACATTTTTTTGTCAGGAATAAATCTTACTAACTGCTCAACTCCAAACGGCTACTTCTGTCACTGCAAATTTATATAGGGACAGCTATACATTATTAACAAGCTATGAAAAGTCACTGGCTAAATGTCACCAAAGCTGAGATATAGCTGCACCTTGGGATTCATATAGCAAACAGTTTAATTTTAATCATCTTGGACCACAAGATGTCTTGACATTTGAGCAGCAACTTTTTCCTCTTAACTTGCACTGGACTCAGACCTCTATTATCTCAACCATAATTTTCAGTTTAAACTGTGATAGGAAGTTTTATCTTCTAAATTACAAATGTGAAAAAAATCCAATCCATCAAAAAGCTTATTATTCATTTAATCAATGCTCACCTACTGCATTTTCTTACCTCCCCCTCCAAAAAAAAAAAAAAGAGCAAGGACAGCTATAAAATTCAAGCATCTTCAGAACTGACAGACTTGTTTTAAGCTAAATGCTTTCTGTGCATTAATAGCTAGAAATGACCTTCTGAACCACATTAAGACAGATGACTGATTTTACAGTGGTATATCTTATTTCAATAAAATAAGTAGGTTTCATAGTTTAAAAATATTCCTTTGAATCTATTTCTGTTCAAGGTCTAATAATTTGACCAGGACATCAATCTATGGTGTTCAAAAAATGCCTAAATTTTTAATAATATTTCATTTAAAATATCTATTAGATTATGTAACATTAAATTTGATAGCTAAATTTGTCATTTAGCTTTTATTGTGGACTAGTTACAATTTAAAGAAAGTATGGTGTTTCATGAAAATGTTAAAATAAATATCAATAGCTGGGCACGGTGGCTCGTGCCTGTAAGCTTCAGTCTATGAAGCGGCCGGGCCTTGGGATCGCGGTTCGAGTCCCACCTGGGACCTGTAGCGAGCCCTAGTTCCAAAAAAATAGCTGGGCGTGGTGGTATGCACCTGTAATCCCAGCTACGTGGGAAGCTGAGGCTGAGGATCCCTTGAGTCTGTGGTACCCTGGGGAACGTGAGGCTGCGGTTCCATGGGCAAAAATAGCTAGACCTAGTCTCAAAATCAAAACAAAACAAAACAAAACAAAAAATCAATCAATAAAATAGTCAACAATAAAATTCTATCATTTACAAATTCTATAACTTACAAAAACCGCATTATATAAATACAAGAAGTCATATACTATATCTAAATAAATTTTATAATCTTACTCTGTGTGTAGCACAGCAAGTTATAGGTGAACAATTGTTATTAGATTTTATCTTTCTCCTCTATTTTCAAGTGCTGAGGATATGGACATATTTAGGTATAAACTTTATTTTGCTCCCTTTGTAGTTTAACTTTCCTTTAAGTGAGAAATGCATACATAACTCTGGTAACCACATAGTTATTTCAATTAAAATTCAAACGTGATAAAAAGTACTTAGATATTTGGTGCCCTTAGCTTATTTTAGTTATGCACCTGAAATTAAGAAGACATTCTTTGCAGAGAGGTTAAAAAATTATCAGTTCATTATCACAAAGTACATTGTGGATAGCTATTTTGATTTTTTTGTAAAATAATCTAAAAAATACATCTAAATGCCAAATTAATTGATTCCTTATATATCTATTCTTCAGCCCTTATTTAATATATTAATATACAACTGATAACATAAGGTATAATTATTTTAATAAACGTACACATTGAAATTAGGGGACTGTATAGAAAATCAGATACAACATTGTTAATTGTTCTATAAGATTTGACACTTACAAATACATAAATTTTAATTATAATCACCTATTTTTTCAGAAAGTATGGGATGAGAATTGCATAGGGTCATCTTTAGCTCTTTGACAAGCTGAAAGTAACATTGTAATATTTACTACTATTTCCTTTCCCTTATTTACAGAATAATAGTAAAGTAATATGTATCAGTTACCAATTATAAGTACTTGTACTTGGTTCTATGAAATTATGAGCACAAAGGACATGATATTTATAGAAATTATAATCAAATAGGGAGAGAAAAACCAGAATAATACAAAACAGTGAATGCTAGCCACCATCCTCTATGAAGGCATCATCTGTTATTTTGTCTTTTTCCTTTCAACTTCCCTTATTTAGTAGAATCTGCTCCAGTATCATCCATCCTGTCATAAGTAGCAAGTGTTTATCGTTTGTATGAAAGTTTCTAGATATTAAAAATGGAGTTAGCACATAACCCTGAACTGTTCCTAGATATCAATCCAAAGAACACAAAGACACTAGTTTGAAAGAATATTTGTACATTTATGTTCATTACAGCACTACTTACAATAGCCAAGCTATGTTAAAAACCTAAATGTGGATTATTCAGAATTTTAAAGACAAACTGAGACTCTCTCTAGGATTTGAGTGTCACAGTTGGAACTCTCTAACAACTGATCTTGAGTACAGTTTATCAATGGAATTAATTTTGGAAACAGGTTATTTAGTAAGTGATAGAAAAAAGAAAATACAGGAGAAGATTGTATTTTTAAGGTAATCACTAAATAAGTAACTAGAATTTATTTCTCTGGGGGAACTCTGGTGAATCATGAAAAACACATTACAAAATTATCCTATCTGGAGGAGTAAGGTGGTTAAGGTATTGGAACCCCAAATCCTCTCAGTTAGTGTTGCCTATTTCCTATAGTGAGAAGATGGTGAAGAGAGGAACAGAATTTCTGGTCTGCTTTGTAGGAAGTTCTTGAAGCCCTCAAGCTCATAGACAGAGATACAGGCAGTTGAAAATGGTTGTGACAAGTTAATATGGTAAGATCATAGCAGTATCTGTGGGACACTGACAGCATCTGGTGTATTGAACTAAAATATTTTACATATTTTAACACCATTAATTAGAAATCATAGACTTTGTTGGTTGTACATTTTTGCCCATTAGATATGCAAATTACCTCTATTTATTGGAAACAACTTCAATTATTTGTTGTCTAGGACTGTCACCTATAGACAACATATACAAATCAAATGAGATTATCTTTAATCTAGCAATGCTATTCTCAAATGTTTTTATTAAGCTTTCTACAAATATACATCTCTTCAAGTGTTGTGAAGTAGTTTTAATATCATACAGGTTCATTCATTAATTAACAAGCTAAATGAAATATTTTACACTTGTTCCTTCCATGCTTGCAAGAATCCTATTGTTGCTTTTAAAAACATATTAGAATTAATCTATGGTACATAATTAAAGTTTCTCTGTGCATTATCAAATTTAATCTCAGCATAATGCATTAAGATGGGCATTACTCTTATTTTTATTTAAAAAATGAGAACAACTCTGTATTAATATGGTTAAGTAATACATTTAAGTTTGTATGGCTGGTGAAAAGTAATGGATAGGGAGTCAGACCCAAGGGAGTTTGGCTTGAGACCATTCTTTAATATTTCCTTTTTTTTTTTTTTTTTTTTTTAGATTAAATGCTCTAGCTACTTTCTGATAGGAGTAGAGATTGCTTACACTGAAACACAGAACTACAAGACAACTATGCACATCCAGGCCAATAATATTGCACTTTCTTAGCAGAGCAGATATGTGTAATGCATGAAAGAGCTCAGCAGGGCATGAAATATTTTTTCCAAAGATAATAGGACTACATTTCCTAAAGCCACCTTTTTAGCAATTTAAAAAAATCACTAAATGCTTATAGTAATTGCCTATACTTGTAAAACAGAAAAGCTGTATTTTGATGAACATGCTATCACTAATAAGCAAGAATTTCTCAGTTTTTATTCTCATTATGTCACATAAAATGCCAGGTAGGAAAGTCATTAATTGGATACCAATTCTGTGGCAACACCATTAATTGTTCAGTTAACAGGATTTTCAAAGGGTAGATAAGTGAATTGGTCATAATATCTTAAATTATGCTACTTGAACCAAATTTCTAAATCTTGGAAATCTTACAGTAATAAAAGTTTTTTTTCTGGATTGTGATATAAGTTTATGAAAAGTCCTTTCCATCATTGCCCTCAGTCTTGACTCAGGTAGTTGAGTCACAGGTAGTATTAAAATGACCTTATCAACCAAAGAAATAAGATCTGCATGATTTTGCATCAGAATTTAATCTCTCTTTCCCCAAAGGTAGAAATGCAGTATTCAGTAAAATTCATTAGTGAAATTATTGATGTTGTTCCACTGAAATGGAAATGTTTTCATACCATATGCCCAGAAAAGAGAACTAGCTTATTTGAGGGGAAAAAAGAATTGATGCCACAATAAAAAATGAGCAAACCATCTCTACCTATCCTATATTCATTTCTATAATCTCTATTATTTTATCTATTTTTTCAAGTATGTGTGAAAAAATACACATAAAATTAATTTTGTATGTATCTATAACTAAACATATAAATATATCATACATTTTTTATATAAACACATTTTCTAAAACTGCCCATTGTGGTGATATTTTTTTCATTCACAATGTGCTGTTTTTTTTTTTTTACAAAATTAGTAAAATCAGATATATTTTTACAAAACAGTAAAATAGCCTTTTGTAGATAAATGAGGAATACACTGAGAAAAAGTCAAAGAATGAAGGAGAGATGGTAAAAGAAAAAGCAACATATAATTAAATTATAGTAAGTGCTGGGCATAAGGGATTTATCCAGAATTGGATTTCATGCTATTAGAGTCTAAATCAAATTTAGCCATACTTGGCTCCAGGAAGATAGTTTTTCTTTGAAGCTGTATTTCTACTTTCTGATTTTATATATAATTTAGAGTTAAAGAAAGCCCTAGTCAGTATCCATATTGCCATTGTCAGTTTTTTGGATGTGTCAACATTATTTTAGAAGTACATTTATGTTATTTGAAATGTCATAAAATTAGTATCCTTGTTAATTAATTCTATATGAGAATTTAAAACAAATTTGGATTTATTTTGCTGATCAAATAGAAGCATTCTTAGTAGGATCAAGCTTTAACTTATCCAGTTACTGTTATACTTTCTTACTCCCAAGTGCATGCCTTTCTCTCAAATCATGATCTCAGAGCCTACTGCTCACCAGAAAGCCCTGTATTCCCGTTTTCCAAAGTTATTCAGCCAGTGTTTCAACATTCGTCAATATTTTACTTAAAGTTTTTCTAAAAAGAATACTGTGATTACTATTACCCTGTACAATATTTCCCTTTACCATTAAACAAATTCATACTATTTTCTTCATTTTAATTTCACACTTCTCAATATGTTTTAACAAATTTCACATGTAATGCTTAGTTGAAATTATTCTAATAATCCAAACTAATGATTACCAAAGCCACGAGTTTTCTAAATCCTGACTCTTTTTTAGATTTGATACAACATAATATTCTTTCTTTGAAATTCTCTTCTTTTCTAGTGTCCATAACAGGAAATAGGTAATCTTCTATAACTTATTTTTCTTTTCACTATTTCAAGTGGAATCATCACATCTTAAATATTGTTGCTGCCTTAGGATCAGGAATTGGTTGTATATTTTTTTTCCCTACAAGTTCATGCTAAGTAATGCTATCTCCAAATAATTATTTTATAAACAACATAACAATTATTCTAAACTGTTTTCAGTAAAAATTGCTCTTACTGAATTGAACCTGTATGCTTAATTTGTACATAATGTTTACCAAATAGATGGTCTATAGTTATATGTAAACAAACCTATATAGCACCAAACTTCTTATCCAATGCTCCAAAAATTTTCAATTATTCAGTAGGTTATGTGTGTATTTTTTTCTTGTTTCACCCTAAGTCAAGTTTTTGAGCATTTGAAATATTTCTCAAACCTTTCCCCAATTATGCCTTACTAACATTCCTTTTGCCTAGAACACATTAAAGTTTAAAAAAAAAAAAATCCCTGTCTTCTGTTTTACCATTACAATTCTTATCATTTTAGTTTTCTAAATGCCAGATTGAATTATCTCACTCCCTCATTTTTTGAAAAATATTTTGATTATCTGCTTTCTCATGAGAAATCAGCCTTTCTGTACTCCCAGTATTCTAAAGAGTAAATTGAATACATTAGAATATATGAGTTATAATCAATGAAAGGACAAAGGCCAGAATACAGATTCTCTGACCATTAAATCCATGCAATTTCACCTTATAAAATGAAAGGAATATATTTAAACTAAATTTATTGTGGATAACTTGCTATCATAAATCAGTGTGCATAGACTATAGACACGTTCTTAGGCATAATTACATTTCCCCAGATCCTTCCCCATCCTCATATCTTTTCTATAGCAGAACATTTATTTAGCTTACATAGAGAATGTGTGTATCTCAGTTTGGAATGAGAGCCCTAGATCCTTCTCACTTAATCCTGTTCATGTGCCACTTACCCTGGAACTGTATTCTCTACAGCATGGAAAATTATTTCCTGTACCTGCCTAGATCCTAAGGGGCAACACTACTGAGATGAGACAGAGATAATGTAGATACTTGTGGCCAGCTGAAATGCAATTTGTGAGATATTTACTAGGGAAGCTAGTATGTAGTATGACCAAATATACATGGAAGAATCAGGAAAGGAATGCTAACCATCAGTTTTGCAACATGAAGCAGAACATAGAATTAACTATAAAAAGATCGGAAAAGAGAAACTTATGGAACAAATGTAAGGAAGAATATTTTTTAAAATGGAGATATAGTTTAGGATTCAGCTGAGAGATGATTTAGGAGGATTTAATGAGCACTTAGCTTATTTAATTGACAAAAGAAAGCACTGAATATGATAATCTCTTGTTTTCTTCTTGAACAATTTATATATTGTTTAAGATTACTGAGTTATTTTTTTTTAAGATGATGCATCTGTGAGTGAGCATAGAGACAAAAATTTTTATATGCTTCCACAGGTTGAGAAGCATAACTGTTTCTTTAAAGCAGAAGAAAACATTTAAAATAATAGAGAAATATGATATAGGAAAGAGCATTTGTTGTACAATAATACTAGCCATATTAGTAATACTTTAGTGAAAATGATATGTCACAAGAAACATGTGATGATGTTTTGTGTTCTTTTTGATTTTTTACAACTAGGGAGAGAGAAACCAGAGATGTTGTTAAAATCCCTACACAGGTAAATTACTGATATTTACTGAAGCAATGTTAAGAATAAACTTTAAAGCAAACAACAGAAATCAAGATTGACAGTTAGATCAACAATAATTTTAATGAATTATTTTTTATTGATTTCACATATATATATGTGCGCATGCATGCATATATGTATATATAGATATATATGTACACACATTTATATAAATTACATCATTGTCCACCCTGGGGTTCTCTGATCACCTTATCATCTATAAACCATCTTAATCTTGTATGTCCTCCTCTGCCCTTGTTTTCACCCTCCTTCCCATCTCTTGCTCTATGCTACAGTTCTGTTGACAGTTTTATATTTTTATTTTCTGTCGTTTGTTTGTTTTTCCTATAGCCTTCATAAAAGTGAGACCATCCCATATTTCTATTTTTCTTTCTGGCTTATTTCCACTAACATGATTTCTTCTAGTTACATCCATATTGCTGTGAGTGACATAGCATTGTCTTCTCAAAACAAAGCAAAAAGCCCAGCTAAAAATGCGGAGAACTAAAAAGACACTTCTACAAAGAGGAAATAGAGATGACCAATAGGCATATGAAAAAAATGCACCACATCACTAATAGTTAGGGAGATGCAAATCAAAACCACACTGAGATATCACCTTACACCAGTAAGAATGGCCCATATAAATAAAGCGAGCAACAACAAGTGTTGGTGTGAGTGTGGAAAAAAAAGAAACACTCCTTAGACTGCTTTTGGAAAAGCAAACTGGTCCAGTCACTATGGAACACAGTGAGGAGGACCCTCAAAATAGAAAGTAGAACTGCCATTACATTCAGCAATCCAACTATTGGAAATATACTGAAAGGGCACAAACACTAATTCTAAAAGAGACGTACCCAGATGTTTATCGCAGATTACTTAGAATTGCCAAGATATGGAAACAACCCAAATGCCCCAAAACTGATGAATGGCTGAAAAGATGTGGTTTATCTGCACAATGGTATATTATGTTTCAATCAACAATGAAATTTAACTACCACAGATTCTTTAGGATACAATTAGGTTAGAATGGTGGCTATGAAAACATATGAGATGTTAAGTTTGTAATCCGATATAAATTCTTATGGTAAAATAGCATTAACTCCAAGTATACTTAAGTTAAATAATAAATGCAAGTCAAGATTTTTGAAATAACAATCTGTAAAGAGTAGATAAAGAAAAAAATAAAGGTTAAAAAAAACTAGTTATAAACAAGGTTTCAAAAGTCACCTTTTTAATAATATTTGTGTTACTCTCATAGTGACCAGAATGGGGCCCACAAAATTTATAGTACATTTGACTGATACATTTAGTAAGAGAGTCATAAAATGAATATGAATGTGATATGGGTGTAGAGTGAAATACTGATTGAAGAAAGGTGTGTTTCCCTGGAAATCATATTTTCATGATAAGCTTTGCCACCTTTTCGTATGCAAGGATGGAGAAACCTGGCTGTGCAGAGAGACCCAGCTAATTTAAAATTAACAGGTGAAGATGGTAATATGGATCTGAAAAGTGATAAATATAAGAACCTAACTTAATGCAACTTGAAATAATTATGGGGTCCACACCTGCAGCCCTGGAACTTGCTGCAGGTTTTGCTAAGAATTGCCAGGGACTCTTGTCCTAAAAAATGTCAACTTCTCTCCCTGTAGGTGCCAGGAATTCTCTCTACTGGGGCCTGTCCATTCTACCAAACTCTGTCAAGGGGATTATAATCTTTCCTTCTTATGCTGCCAACTGAGTGACATGTTTATTATTGCAACAATTTCGCTCAATAAATATATGTCGTGATTATATGCCTTTGACTACAGTTGTTGGGAAACCAATCTTACTCTAGGAAACTCAGAATTCTAGAGACCACAATCTTGAATAGACAAATACTAGTAATGACTATATATATATAGTCATATATATATGTGTGTATATTTGTCATGATTTAAATAGAAATGGTCTTAGTGATTCATTATCAAATTCCACATTTGTTTGAATACAGAGTAACTATGTTATACTAAATATTCTCTTTATATACCTCACTACTATTTCCAAATCATTTTTATGATGGATTTTTAGCAAGACTACTCATTTATACTTTGATAATAGTAGTCTTGACATCATTATTTTCTTTAAGAACTAACCAGTCAATATATGTAAGGTACACAGAATAGTGTCTGGCATAAGTTAAGATTTAAATAAATGTTTACTATCATAATTCTATTGCCATTGTCTCTTGATTTATTCCCATATTTGTAGTTATTAAATCATTATTCTATATTTGAATTAAGTTTCCTTATGACACATTTTAAATGTTTAATTGAAATTGACTAAAATTTTTAAATCTATATTTCCCTTTGGTTTTACCACTCTGAAGTTTGTTTTTCAAACAATATGACTTCAGAACATAAATTAGGAAACTTCCACATTTTATATGCTCAAGATTAAGTTATGTGTAATTGGAAGCTTGAAATCACTATGTGCAAAATTCTCTTGACTTATGCTCTATTTCTTGGAGGTAATGTCTTAAAAGTTTTCAATAATATGCCATCCATGCTATTTCTTTTCTTTAAGACAACATTGTCATTTTAAATAACCCCAAATAATTAACATTTTCAGACATAATTAAAAACCTAATCACTTTTTATTGTATTATTAAAGGTATTTCAAATTTATCAAGTAGTTTAACATTGTATAAAATGTTCTAATCTCTAGAATCTGTTTGTTCTAGAGAAATAAGGATGATGGGGGGGGCAGGGGGTATGGTAAATCACTTTAGTACAAGATGTAGCATATTACATTGCCAAAAAAGTTAGAAAATGTTTGATATGACAGTCATAGGAAGGTCTATGTATAGAAGACAAAGAAAATGTAAGGGTGAAAATAAAGGAAGGATGAAGGAAAGGAGGAAATTGTTCTAGAAATTTGTGAATTATGATTAGAGTTAGCAAAACTTGCAGTTGTGCTAACAGTATGAGTAAAAGTCATTCACCAATGGTAAATGTTGTTGCTCAGTAATACTATCGGTACTTTCTTTAAAATAAAGTTCCATTACAGTCTTAAATTTCATCCTACACCAAATTTAAATCCAATAATTTAAACTCATAAAAAAGGGAACAAAACAAATAAATCGGAGTTTTCTTTCTTTTTTAAATCTAAAAGAACATGGAGGTATAAAAAGCAAAGGAAGAGGGCATAACAATGTCTAATGAAAAAGATAATTAATCTTTTCTAAGAAATGCCTACAGAAAAACAAACAAAAAAATAACAAAATGCATCAAATGGATGGTGTTGACAGAGAGAGGCTTTGTTGTGTCGAAAGAAAAAATGTCAACCTTAATTAAGAGAATTAAAATGTACTAAGCTAGTAAATTTGGGAATTTTTTTAAATATCGAAGAAAACATTCTATAAAAAGACACAACAGACAAAAATACAGAATTCTACAATACTTACAACCACAAAATCAGTTTGAAGACTGAGTATTCAACTAATTGAAGTTAACTTTGAGCAAAGCAGAACCACTCAAGCACTGATCTGTGTGTCCATGGCAACATGGCTTTATCTTTTGATGATACTACAAAAGGACACTCTCAAAAATATGCAGTAATTGAAGCTATAATCAAAAAAGTGGGGAACAAAATATGCACTTTAGTTAAATTCACCTCAAGGAAATCGAGGGAAGATTTCACAAAGTATATTATGCACTGCAATAATATAAAGAAAATAATTTGCTTAGATCTAAAAGTATTAAACCAACCTTTCCACAGAGTGCTGGATGATGGGTCCCCAATTTCCCAAGTGATTGTGCAAAATTGATGAATTTAGTTATCTTTGCTTAAATTCTTCTTGCTGTCACTTATAATTGAGAAGTGTTGTTAGATTCTAGTTAAATAAAATTGAATGACACAAAAATCAGATAAAACTATTCAACAAATATAGTGTACTGAATATTACATGAGTTGAGTGAGAAGTAGGAGTTAGAGGGCAGCAGGTATAAAAAAACCTCACAGAAGGACTTTACAGATCGTCTGTAGGTGTATGACTCAGGTTCAAAGACAACTTACAGCTAGAACTCTCCATGTCCTAACTTATTCATCACTAAGTGAAAATTAAGTTAATTTGGTAACAGTGCATGTAAAATAAGACAATCATAAGTATAGCTGCCATTCTGATGAAGTATTAAGTATGATCACTCCAATGGTGATTTGATAAAATCTTGAAAATAAAAATTCTTTTAGAAGTTTGCAATTCAAGTGGAACATTCATCATCTGAACATATATGTTAATTAAATGATAAGATCTATGAACAGAGAGATGAATATACAAGGAAAATCATTCCAGTGTTATTAATGATGATAGAAGATACAAATGACTTAACTTGAATGCATGTTGAAATATAAGTTGAAAACAGGATATAAATATTTTTTGGAAGAATTCTAAAGCTATCACTTGAAATCATATTCTAAAAAATATACTTTATGTAAGAAAATACAGGTAGGTCTCCTGTATTTCATTTGAATGATCTTTTTCCAAAGGCAGTAAGCAGAAAATACAGGGAAAAATAAAAATTGAGTTTTTAGTTTGCTAAAATTGGTGATTTGGTGATAAAGAATTTAAATAAAGTTTTATTTTATCTGTCTTTATATGTCATCAGTCATCATGAACATAGTCATCTATTATGACAAAAATAATTATTTAAAAATTTACTTTTAACATGATTTCATTAATAACAAGGTATAAAAATATTGTTGTAAGGTTTTAGTAGTATTCTCAATTCTTAAATTCTTATATTTGAGTCAACATAGCTAAAGACATTACTATAATTCCCAGTTTACAAATTAATTATGCTAATCTGCCAATACAGATTTCTCAGAACAGATACTAAATTGGATATTGCCAATCACTTCCTTTTTTGGAAAACAAATATTTAACTTGATGTCACATTTTTAACATCTCAAAAGGTAAATTATCTTTAAATTTTAAATCCAGATTATGTATCCATAATACCTGAATATAACTCCGAGTATCTAAAGTTTAACTTTTGTACCTACCCTTCTTGTTTGGCCATTTACCATAAGAGGATGGGTATTTTGGGTGTTTGTGTGAAAACTATTTTATCTGTTCTTTCCCTTCTCTTTACTGCAAAGAAGTTCCACTCTATTAAAGCTTTTGTGCATTAGAGTATGCTTTCTTTTGATATGGAGGAAGGTGGAACCCATTTGGAGCAGGCAGGTATGAAGTTCCTGGGTTATCCATTTTGCCTTAGAACATCCTTACAGAATTGATCGACTTGGGATCATGATCCCAAGAAATGATTCCAAAGAAATGATTCCAAAGAAATGATTGACTGGTCAAACATTCCATGATTGTACTTTCCAGATTGCATGCACTGCGTTATACTGTTCTCTGGAATGTAAAAAATTACACACCCCTCAGAGAAGAATGCTCACCGTATCTTTTCAATTAGTGTCACATTTGTGAACTTTTATATTTCAACATAGCTTCATAGATTTACATATTTCATTTCTTGGGAAAAATTCAAATGAATTGGCTCATTTCAACTTGAAGTATATGTAAGCAAACTTTCCCAACAAGATTAAACATAGTAGAAGTTGTAACAGAAATCTAAATATTGCCTAGGTAGCAATCTAATTTCATTTTACAGATTAGTCTAGAGTGCTGTGGTTTGCAAAGTGACTTAAGAAACTTGGAAGATTATGGTCAATACAGAATTTCATTCTGTATCTGAAATTTTTTTGAAATTCACCCTTTTATGGGGAGGTAGGAAGTGAATGTAAAGAATATAAAGCCTTAGCAGGTAGGGAAGTGTAAGTTTTACACTCTACTTTGTAGAAGGGTTCTGGACCAGTACTGTGAATGGGAGAACTGGCAGGGGGAATAAAGGTTTTGAGAATTGATTGCATGTGTAATGAAATGAATCTACTCTAATGTTCTTTAAGAGACACAATTAAGTGTTACAATTCCTTTTTTCATTACGTGCAAGCACTGATCCATGCTTTAATAAATGCAAATCTCTGACGTCTTGGCCATTTGGGTGTAGGGATTTCTAAAGGTTATATGTCTTTTATTTGTTTCTAAGAAGCTATTTATCTTCTTTTCAGAACATGGAGAGAATGGGACACACCTTAGAATAAGGTTGAGACACTGATAGAAAAAAGATGCTTGTACTGAGATGGCCAAGTTGTTATTAATCTTTTGTTATTTAATTTTGTGTACTCAAGTCAGTCTTAATGTTTCCCTCAGCTTGACTAAACTTTAGACAGTTTTTTTTCCTGACTGTGAGCCTCGGGCCTCCTTTTTCATTGCTTAGAACAGTTACTTAGATAACTTGTACTTATGAATTACATTTTTTCTCCTTTGAGATGCAAATCTTTTTAAAAGGCTCTTGCCAATTTTATAATTCGGAACTTTTTCAAGAATCTGAGAAACATCCCTTTGAAATATAAGTATTGAGGATGATGGCACCCTACTTCAAGTTTTTGTGGGAGATTAGGACCTAATTTATCAGGATGCACCTTGCACCAATGTAAAACTGTGTCCCATCAAGACATTTTCTTTTCATTTGAGTAAAACAAAATAGGAAATACAGTGCCCCTAGGAACTCACCAAACCTCCAAGCTATTTAAAATTATCTTGCCCTTTATTTCAGTGTAGTGGGGCTCAGACATAGTTCTGGCCTCTCTTGCCTCTTTTAATAGGCTTCAGTAAATTCTTCCTTGACTGCTTAGCTTTGCCAAGTGGTTAAAATAAGTTCAGTAAAATAAAATAAAGAGTTCATAATAACAGAAAGTTATAAGCAGTGCTAGCAGACTGGGTTCTGTTTGAAATTATAGCTGTTACACTCACATAGATTTAGTTGTTTACACTTCAAAATAGAAGAAATATAAGAAATATAAGAAACTTCATATTACTTTCATTTAATCCTTTTCTAATATCAAAATTAGCATCTACAGACCATGACCTCCCCTCCCAAAGCAACCATTAGGAAATACAAGTGTTCCAGTACTACCCCTCATCCAATGCCTTGGGTTCACGCAAACTGACCAAGAGCATATGTTTAGAAGAGACACATTTCTTTCACTCTTAGAACTCATTTCCATACTATTTTTTACCTCAGAAATTACTGAGGGCATATTAACCCCATTAGTAAGAAGATGAACCCAAGTCTCTGCACTGGTACACTTTTTTCCTCACAATATTGGTCCAATTTCAAAGTGCATCACCACTATAATCCCAGCTACCTGGGAAGCTGAGACTGGGGATTGCTTGAGTCTGTGCTACCCCAGGCAACGTGAGCCTGCGGTTTCATGGGCAAAAATAGCGAGACCTAGTCTCAAAAACAAAAACAAAAAAACAAAAGAAAACAAGGTGCATCACCAGAACTAATAAGGTTTTCTCTTCCATAGAGAAAGGACTTTCCCAGCCTACTTCCTCTCAGGGTTGGACATACCTTCTTAAATTTATTACGTTTAAGTTATGAAACTCTAAAGAAGTCTACATTTCCTGGAGGAGGGTTGTCATATGTATTGATATTGTTATGATCCTGTCTGATCCAGATATGATATGTATTGACATTGCAATGACCCCAGCTGATGGAAAGGAGGCAGCTGAAATAGTTTTAACTTAAAATAGATTCAAGTTATCAATTAAAAAACAACCACTTATTTATGAGGAACCTGACAGTAAGATGAAAGGCAAAGATAGATAAAAACCTGAGTGTGCGGAAAGACTCCTCTTAAATCAATATTAATAGACGATGATGAGTCTATGCCTCTGAAAAGTGGTACAAAGACAAATACTGAGTTGAATGCAATTTTGGGGTGCTTATGGACCTCATGCATGCAGTCTTGAAGGTATGCAGCCTCCTTCAAAGTTTGTAGAGAACAGCAAGGGGACTCTTGTCCTCAAAAGTGTTAACTCCTTTTCTGGTAGATGGACATCTCCTAGGAATTCTCTGTACTGGGTTATAACCACTCTGCTTGCCAATTTTCCAATTTTGTCAAAAGGATCATCACTCTTCTTTTTGCTTCCAAAGATAGGATTGTGTACTTATATATTATTATAATGTGGATCCCCCCACCCAAATAAATTCATATTGTGGTTATATGCAATTGACTTAAGTCATAAGTGAAACCTTCTTACTTCCTACTTCCTAGAACTCCAGTGATCCTGAACCTAATAAAAAATATTGACTACATGACTATGACTACTAATATTCATATTGGGTATGCTGTTTGGAAGATATATATTTTTATCAGTATTCACATCTGAAAACAGTGATGAATATGTTAAAAAAACATATAAATAGTAAAATGAGACCGCAATCATTATCATGCACTCAAATATATGACTATCTCATTAAAAAGAAATTATACATCCAAAGTTAAGGAAACTTATCATATTGAATTCTTTGAATTGAAGAGAAAGTAAACAGATGAGGTGTTTTATTACTGAACTACTCTATTTAGAAACATTTAGATACATAAGCTACTCTCTTTAGATAATTTAGATACATTTGAAAGCAAGCCATTTTGTAGTGTTACCTTCTAGTGGTTTTTGAAATATGTATTTAGTGCTAGTAGATTGTGCTTTTGAACAGCGATCTCTCCTGTAATTGATGCTCTTAGTTCCTGTTTGTTGATCCCACAACCTCTGTTCCTTCTGTGCATCTGATGCAGCAGTAATGAAACAGCAGCCTTCTGAGACGCAAATGCCACAGTATATCATGCAGGAAGATACACCCCTCCCCGAGTCCTCCTTTTTTTTTAAGGAACAAGTTTGAGTTCTATTTTTTTTTTTTCTTGCATGCACTCTTTATACTCTTTATGCCGAATGACTTTGAAAACTAAACTTTCTTCCTCTTCTACTAGACTATGATACTAATTTAGGTATAATGGGATTTGAACCTCCCTCAAGCCTTTTTAAAGTATTCAAGGGAGGCATAAAAGAAATAGCACAGAGAGATTCACTTTTATTACTCTGTATGATAAGAATATTGTATTGCACACATACTAATGTAAATTCCCCTAAAACATATAATTTCCACACTTTTATACTCTCATTATTTCCTTTCTACAGTCAATGTGGATTTCTGGGATCTTATACAACTGAACTAAATAACTTTTTCAAACCTGATGTGTGTGATCTTTTGAACTCAGTAACTGCACTAAATAGAAGCTGTAAGCAATAAACCTCTTTTTTGACTTTTCTTAACAACAAGAATAAACATTAATTTAATGTCTCTTGTTGAACTTGAACCAAAACCTGAAAAATAGATAAGTGACTCAAATTATTTGCTTTATTCTTATTGCCCTGTAACCCTCACAAGGAAAATAAATATTTCTAGTATTTGAAATTTAGTTGAAAAGAAGAGCTTTTATATTCAGGAAAAGTTATATTTGACATTAAATTTATAAACCTTTTTCTACTTCTGCCTCTATCGTCCTCCCACAATTAGTCTTGCTCTTCTTAAAGATGTCAGGGAAAGGCTTTAAAATTTTGAATTCATTTTATCTTTTCATTAAATTAAAAAATATGGAAAATCTGATTCACTTCTGCAAAACCATATTTAAATGGCAGGATTTCAAATTCCAGATACTCTTACATATCATGATCCTGGTTGATCACCACAGATCCTCCTCAGCCACTGTATAGGTAAATGCTGTCTGAGCACCCAACTCAGGGTAGTGATTATAGCAGTTATTTTGATGTGACATAGATGAGTTGGAAGGTGTATATTATTTATGTTGACCATGGGGACAGTACCATATAATTGAGTTATGATAATACAATCTCCTTCATCATGTGAACAGATGATAAGAAGCAACATGTTCAATTACTGTTTGAATAACATCATCTCATTTTCTGTCCCTAATAAAACATGCAGGTGCTACAATTTCAAAATGACTTGAAACTTTATTGCACTACTGCCAGGAGCTACAGAAGTTTTCAAAGCCATTATCTAATTCTTTTGCCTCAAATAAAAAATACTTTTGCTGACAATTAAAGTGAATTAATCTTCAACATATGCTTCACAATAAAGCTTTTAAAATAAACTGGCATTATGATATGATATTATCTGGTGATAAATTAAAAAATAATCAGAGGTAATAACTTTTACTTATAAAAATTTAAATTTTATGTTACAGGTCATTAATCTTAATGCTCATTTGAATCATGGTTAGTATCACATATCATGTACTAATACCTAAAAGCACATTCATACAATGCTGCAAAACAATAATCAACATTTAAAAGAAAGAAAGCTAATTAGACTAAAATCTGCATTTATCTAAGTAGGAAAAAATCACTTCCTTTTAATGGCATTAGCGTGAAAATTAACTAATTTAATTCATGTTCTAAAGATGGCTACAATTTAAAGATAAAAAATGTTTTGAAACCTAACTAACAGAAAACAAAGAAGTACTTCATACATTTTAAAGACCCAAAATCTTAACTGCAAAACAAAAAAAAAAAAACAATGATGATGAAATTTTTGCTTAGTTGTACAGATGCATGTCCTATAAAAGTTGCAAAAACGGTCTATGAACTTCAATAAATACTTAAAATCCATTCTTAGTGGTGTCATGAATTTATTAATCTCTTTTATTGGCCGAGGGGAACAGTAGTGCAC
Organism: Uropsilus gracilis; assembly: GCA_004024945.1. Classification (NCBI taxonomy): domain Eukaryota; kingdom Metazoa; phylum Chordata; class Mammalia; order Eulipotyphla; family Talpidae; genus Uropsilus; species Uropsilus gracilis. The sequence continues at coordinate 30,000 of PVHY01009337.1, read as the reverse complement.
ATACCCTTGGGATATTTGACCTTTTTAGCAGAGGGTAGCTGATATATCGTGTAGAGAAAGGTTCAGTAGGTAGACTAAGGAGAGAAATGTTCCTATTTTGTTGAGACTTTATGCACTGATATTTCAAATTGTCAGGTTGCATTCCTTTATTTTTTTCTATGTGATGAGAAGGTATTTAAGGAACTTATTTTTCTGCTTCAACAGAAAAAGCACAATTACTGTCAGTAAAATGAAAGCCTTGTATATACAAAGTGACAACTCTAAGAGCCAGTCCATAAGATTTCTTAAAGTAAAGGTGGATTTAAAACTTTGAAAGAAAGGTTGGAATGTATCCCAAATTCTTGGTTTCATTCTTATATTTGCTATCGTGTTTCATATTTAAAAAATACTGCTAATTGCCTAAGCAAAGAAAATACTTCATCTTTCTTGAAATTCTTTGTATTAGCTAATCCGCTACTGTTTCTGGTGTACATACCATTTCTGGCATACATCTACTTGTCTGTCTGTGTGTCTGTGCATAGCTACAGATGTGTATATACTTAAATATACACATATAGTGTACATATATGGTGCACATATACATATATAGTACAACAGCATACGCAGTATATAGAATATACATATATAGTATATATACATATGTACACAAATATAGTACATATATTTATACATATATAGTATCACTAGTCAAATATATATACATCTATGCATAGAGAGATGTATATATATAGAGAGAATATATATATCCATGCATACTTTAAACATTGTGTATTATATATGTGTATATATATATATATATATATATATATATATATGGATCTGTGTATCCTTGAACAAGGAAAGATTCAATGTTTTAGCATTTAAGCATTCCCCTAAATGCTATTAGGAATTTCTTTATTTTAAAGTCCTATATTTAATTAATTAAGAATTAATTTTGATGACACTTCATCTCCAATCTAATGTTATTTCAAATTTTCACTAACTTACTTATTGCAGCACATGTCAGAATCAACATGTCCTGAAGTAGTTTTGCTTTTTCTCATGAAAATAAGCTCATAAATCTTACATGCCAGATTTTAGAAATGCCAGAACCAGTTTTCAGTGATTGAATCCACTACTTCTTTTACACTCCTTTCCCATTTAAGTCTATGTATTGTCTGGACATGTTCACTAGAATATTATCAAACACTTTACTACTGTCTTCCCTGAGTTCAATTATTATATGCATATGAAGTCTGGAATATCAAATAATATGATTACATCATTTTCCAATGACAAGGGCAAGATATGAGAGAAACTTTTATGATTAAATATATTATTTTGATTATTTGTTGAAACTAAGAGTGAAATGATATTTCAGTACCATTTTAATTATAGTGCTTATATGGGACATGAGCTTCTTTTCATGTGGTTACAGACTCTTTATTTTTATGAAAATTTTATGCATCTATATTGGACATTTTTTGTTTACTAGGGCTATAATTTTTCTTTTATATAGAAAAAACTATTAAGTGTTGTGGAGATTAGATCTTAAATTAAATTTTGTGTTTTATTTATTTCCAATTCTATTCTTATTTCTTTCACAATTAGTATCCTCCTTTAAAGGCCACATTATTCCACAGGATAAAAAGCAAATTAGATTTTCACATGTCAAAATAAAAAAAAAATATTTTTTATATTAAAAGGAAGGAAGTGTGTTCTTTTTAATCCCAATGATGTGAAGCACAACTCTATTCAAATACCTATTCAATTTTCTCTGAAAACATTTTTTCATAAGCCAATTAAAAATTAAATAACATGAATTTCCAAAATAATATTTATTTGTGAGAGTCAATATAACTTATAGAGAAAGAAGACATCTAAGAAAGCGAAGGGAACAAAAAGACAATTTCATAAAAGAGGCAGAGGGCAATTCAATTCCAGAATGTCAGTGTGAGCTGTCCTGTTGAACAGCCCCAAATGAGAGAACCATAACTAATGTTAAATAATGATTATTATAGAAAACCAATCATTTTTATGCACTATAGACAGGCTTACAAAATTTTTTTTCTTTTAGGAAAATTCACAGAATCCCATACCAACACGGAAAACCAGTGGTACTTGAGCCATCATGACCTTTGCACTGCAGCTCCCACCTCAGTATGTGGGGTACATAGGGTGATCACAGTGATCACAGTGAGTGGATAAGGCCATGGACGTAAATCTCCCTCTCTCCTCAGCTCCATCAAGGAATATTGTATCTCTCTGAGAGGAGATGGTTACCCTTAAGGGTATTGCCCTTAATTAAAGATTAAGGGTTTTCCCTTTAATCATTGAATTAAATTACTGTAAATGTGACTGAGAAGTCAGTCTACATTACCTACCCATCTCATACTCATAGAACAGATGGTCTACTTCTGCTGAAGCATGGTAACAGTACAAAATGCCAGATTGTCTTATCCTCAGTTTCCTTAGAAGGTGGAGGTTCCACATTCAAGGAAAACCAGAGATTATCACCTCAACTAAAGCCTAGAGCAGTGACTTAGAATTCTTGCACAAAGGGAAAGACAGTTCATAAAACCAAGTTCCTGAACTCTCTAAAGAACTGATTTAATTTGAAACAGAATATGGTGGGAAAGTTCAAGCCCAAGGTGATCTTGAATGAATGGAGACTTTAGGGATAAGCACTTAGAGGAGGCTGGTATTTTATAAAAACAGCAAACTAAATCTTAGGTCAGTTAGTTTACTGGGAAAAAAGAAAGAAAAAAAAAAATCAACCCAGAAAAAGTGGCGGGTAAGAGGAGCTAGAGGGGAAGGGAGTCTTGTTTGTTCAGAACAAACCATAAAACTAATCTCAAAACAACCAACTTATATATATATATAGGTAGTTAAGATCAGAATATAATCTTGCTGATAGTTTGTTTCTTAAATATAAATAAAGTATAAAATAAAATAACATTTACTTTTTGAAGGCACTGGAAAGTGATTAGACATGAACTGGAGAAGATTCAATACTTAATGAGCCTACACTTAATGAGAAGAAAATAACTGCATTTAATGAGTGACTATTTCATGTTTACCAGCTGAGAGTGATACCCAGTCCATGCATTCTTGTGAATGGCTGTTTGAGATCAAATATAAATAAATCTCAATGGCTTGAAGAGTTAGAGCATAGAATGTAAAAGAATAACAGACAGGTGAGGGGGTTATACTAGAAGGGAAGAGCCATAAAGTGGGAGAGTCCAAGGATCCTGAATAAATGAAAACCAAAACCAAAACATGTATTTCAAAAGTATACAAGAAAATGACTTTTTAATACAACTATATAGATTTTATCTGGCTTCTTGGCAGAAAAAAATGTTGGAAAAGAATGAAATTATACCTTTAAAATGTTGAACAAATTGCTATCAACAATAACAATATAAAGCCTGTCATCTCAGAAATGCATATCCATCAAAAGTATTCTTTAAAAATGATGGCTAAGTAAAGATATTTTTGGCAACATGTAACTGAGACATTTCCAGAAGACATGAAAAACAACAAATGCTTAAAAATGCTATCAGCTAACAAAAATGACACCACGTAAAAAGTTGATGCAACTGTAAGAAAGAACAAAATACTGCATTTGGCAAATATGTATATAAATATAAAATATATTTTTCTCTCTATATAAAACCTTGGTTCTTTTTATCATATGCTCAATTTTATTGTTTCTTAATTTTTCATTTGATTACACATATACATATTTTACATCATATTCCCCAGGGTTCATTTACCGCCTTATCCCCTGTGAAACATCATTTTAATCTCTTGTGCTCCTCCTTCCCCCAATTTTACCCTCTCCCCCTCTCTTGCTCTATGTTTTAGTTCTGTTTACAGTTTGTTTTAAATTTTATTTTCCTTTTGTTTGTTTGTTTTCCCTATGTCCCATATATAGGTGAACAATCATCCTGCATTTCTCTTTTTTTAATTCTGGTTTATTTCTGCTAGCATGATTCCTCCTAGGTCCATTAATGTTATCACACATCCCCCAAATTGTCATCGAATGTTGATTCTTTAAGACAAAGCCTATAATACTCTATTACAAGGATATGTAAGACATGATGATATAAGTTATTTTATATTCTAAATATCACATAAAATATTAAACATGAACAAGATCATAAAGCTCCAGTGGGTGTATAAAAAGATAATGTGATCTTTTTTTGTATCTTACAGGCAATGTCACATATTAATTCTAGTAAATTATGATAAATTAAGGTTTCATCCAGCCACTAGAGCAACAACAAAAAAAATGTGGTGCAAAGAAATAATCAATGAAATAAAATGAACAATATATACAGCAATACAATTTTTAATGATTCAGACCTGAAATTTAAATAATGCCTAAAACAAAAATGATAAAAGGATACAAAAGAACATCTTTGAGTTTTTAAATAAACTTTCCATTTTAAAAGTGTCAAGCTGCATCTCAGTTACCATCTTGCTGTTAAAATGTGATTCATGCTAAAACATACAAAACACACAGAAACACTTCAATTAGCCAAAAGGAATAGAAAAGGATGAAATTAATCAAAACCAGATAGAATTATTAGAAAACTGGTAACACAGTTAATGTAAATATAGGAAGGAATTCCCAAAATGGATAAAAATAGGATTTAGAGAAAGTCAGATGGTGTTGGAGTAGTTTCCTTGCTTAGCACCTGGGAGATTAATCTTAAGTTTAACAGAAAACAATGCACTCAGCCAGGTATGGTTGCGCGTGCCTGTAAGCGGCAGCCTAGGAAGCCACGGCGGGAACCAGGATTGCGATTGGAGTCCTGCCCAGGGAAACGTAGCTAGACCTAGTTCCTAAATAAATAAATAAACAAACAAACAGATAAATAGATAGATGAATAGACAGACAGACACAGATAGATAAATAGACAAATGGATGAATGAATGGATAGATAGATAAATGAATGAATGAATGAATGAATGAATGAACGAACAAACAAACAAATTAATAAATATAGCTGGGCGCCTGCAATCCCAGGACCTGGGAATCTCAGGCTGAGGAATGCTTGAGTCTGTGGTAGCCCAGGAAACGTGAGCCTGTGGATCCACTGGCAAAAATAGCGAGACCTAGTCTCAAAACAAAAACAACGCACTCAGAGTGTCCTATGACTTGGAGCAAAACTAGAACACTTCTTGGACATCAGAAATCAGCATGGGAAGCACTAACACGTTTCATGCTTTGTTAACCAATAGATAGACAGAAATGCTTAGAGGCTGTCATCTGGGGCGAAGGGACTGCAATACAAACTGAAACACCTTATCGTGCTGGGTAGTTGCCCTGGTGGGGAGGAGAATGGAATGGTATAGAAGGAAACAGCCCCGGCTGGGGAAATATGTGGAGCACCTGGTAATTCCAAGAAAGACAGATCCCCAGTGAAAGGAACAAGCACATGCACTGAAATGTGATCTCCCCTTGGGTCTGGTGTTGACTGAAGCACATGGTCAGTGTTCAGGCTGCAAAGACAGGGATTTTGAGCTTTGCAAAGTATAGATATCAAAATTACCACAACCATACACCAGCTTCAAAGACTCACACATGCCAACCAGCAACTGGTTCTCTCTAAGGCACTACCCCACCCCATGATTCAAAGCTGAAGATCAGGTCTGCAGAAAGAATCAAATGAAGCAACAATGCCACTGCTAGAAATGTATCAAAAGTGTAAATTTTTAAGTTACTGGTACAGCTATTAAATAAATAAATAAAATCAGCACAATAGAAAGACAGAAAAATACAAAGCATGGCACTCTGAGACCTCAATAACATATGTCATTATAAGGAGAAACCACAAAGGTGTAGAAGATTTTATCTTCTTGTCTGACACATGAATCAAAATTTCCCTTATAAAAAAATTCAAAGAAATGGGAGAAAATAAAAAAAAAAAGCTCGTCAAAATGATGGGAAAGAACTCTGAAATGCTAATGGAGGAAAGAAAAGATAACACACTTCAGAACAACTAATGAGTGCCGTTAAAAGTAAAATGAACAGAAAATAGAAATTTAATCTTTACACAAAATAACAGAGTTGACAGTTTAAAGAAGAGACAAGAGCCAGGACTATCCAAAGATCACGTGCTGCCCACAAAAGGGGCTGAAGAGGAAGAACATAAAACCCAGGGGAAGGACAAACCACAGAGAAGTTGATCTGCTAGATCTGCTTTTCCAAAGCTGGAGTCTGGCCTAAAAAGATCCCTGAAATAAGGGAGAGAAGATGCCCAAAGAAAATAAGGGTGAAGCTGACACTGGTATGGATGTGAGTAATCCTGCAGAAAACAATGTCATAACAGCCTAGTCATGGAAAGTTTTAGATACTGGAGATACCAAGAGAATTGTGGATACTTTGGATAGTTGCCTACTGCTGGTGATTATACAGGAGTACTGTTTTTAATCAAGTTTCATAAAAATGCAGAATTTTACTTTTCTAAAGCTAAGTTGTGAGCACACAGAACATCAGAACATGTCAATGTTGTCGTTTTTTTTGAAAAGGAAATATGTCAATGATAGAATACCTCAGAAAGTTTGCCAGTACTAATACATTGCCAACAAAAACATATCATGCAAACAATAAACATAGAAATTTTGAGTGACTCTGTTAATACTATGTTAATAGTAGACAAAATAATGAGAGAGAAAGAAGCAGTTTACCAAAGATAAAGGGATTTCAAAATGATTAAAAGGCAATGTTAGATATATTATACATATATATATATATATATGCACACAAATGAACTTAAATGACATAGAATAAAATGACAGAGTAAAATTAAATTTAATTTTACTATTTGATTGAAAAAAATTAAAACTTAACAAACAGGAAGATGACAAATGAAATTTCAACTACCATAATCAAATGTACTTGTATAAAACACACACTCAATTACTTCAAAATATATAATCTCTTCAGAAACACAGGAAATACTATACAAAGGAGACAAGAGACTGGGCTTTAAAACATGTCACTGTGAATTATACCATGAATTTTTAGAGTATATTGTTAGAATATGATAAAATCAAAACCAAGCAATTAACATAATGTATTGAAAGAAGTCACATATATTAGAAATCAAACAATGTGTTTTTATATCACCCAAGAGTCAACTGTAAAATTCATAAGGGAAATTAGACAATGCTTTTAACTTATTAAAAAATATAAAATGTGCAAGTGGCTGTTAAAGAGGAGCCTAGAGATGAAAGTACATTGCTTTAAAAACCTTATTTTAAAAATAAAATCTTAGAATTAGTGATTAAAATATTTTCCTATAAACCTGGGAAAAAAACAAGCCTGAATAGAAGTAGAAACAATAAATAATTAAATAGCAAACAAAAAGAGAAATTTACAAACACAAATCTTGAAAAATATTAATGGAACTAATAAATTTAATAAAATAAAACCCTGGAAAAACAGATCAAGTCAAAAAGGCAGAAGAACTCCACATACATTAAAAGGATTATAATGGAACATGCTAAAATTTTATTCACTTGGGACAATGTGGATAAAATGAACTAATTCCTAGATAAAATTGTTAAAGATGAAGTTAAGTTGAAATAGAAAATTGGAAGTGTTTATATGCACCAAGAATTTATTTTGCTAGCAAATTTTATGAAATACTTAACATAGAAAACAATTGAAAATATGATTTAAGAATGTTTACTATAATTTAATAGAGCCTACAAAGCAGATGTGAATAACTGAAGAAAAACAGTATAGTAAGTCTAACACTGAAAACTGCAGAAGCTTCTTAGAGTAAATTTATCCAAATAAATAGATAATTTCAACATTCTCATTGATCAGAAAACTGAAAAATTAGTTTATAGTTTATTTTATTAAAAAAATATCAAACAGTAAAAAGTGAAAGCAAATTGTGTAGGAACAACTGGTATCACCATGTAGGGAAAAAGATAAACCTAAATTACACCATATGAGAAAATCATTGCACAGTTTTTCAGAGCTAAACAATAATTTTCCAAAGGAAATGACAAAATGTCTTTATGGATTTTTTTTTATGTGGAATATATTTCTAGTTCTAGTAAAAAAATAGTAGAGGAAAATAAATATAGTAAAGCTATAAATTGTATTTATTTTTCATTATTGTGATATTAAATTTTTAATTTTGTTTAATTTGATATGATAGTTTTATTAATTTGAAAATGAAGTGCACATCAAATAATCATTCTTCTAAATGAACTCAAACTTTTAACCCTCGTTACATAGTGAATATTCTTAACATGAATCTAGAACACTTTGTGTCAACTTTATCTAAATACGAATAAGGTGCCATTACCTTTCAAAGAAACTGGACTTCTAATATACTCAGACTTTTTTTACACATTTTGAAAGAAGAGATGGCTCTGAATACCTCTGAAGAGTACAACTCTGTTGAGTGGAATATTTTTATGTAGAAAACATAAGATAACTTTTATACACTTTATTCATGAAATATAGGACAAAGCCCACAATACCAGTCCTGCATGTTTACAATTCATTGTTCTTTAAATGACAATAAAATATTTAATACATATGCCTAGTTTGGGACTAAAACAATGATGACATACTCACAAAACACACATCTATTCACTTCTGCAAACTATTCCTAAAATTGTATAATATAAAAAAGAATATAGCTGATGAAAGTAAAAATATTTTCATATATATTTATTTGAATTGTTCAATATGTACAACTAACTTTAAATATTGTCAAGGTCAGATTAGAATATTAAAGTGAGATTTAAACAGGTCTGGAAAAATGTAGCACCTCAAGAAACATGTGTCTGGAAGTACTTCCATGTAATCACAGATTGCAAATTTCTTTTCCTTGAACTCTGGATCTTCCAATTTTATGCTATCAGACACCGTACAAAGAACACATAATCAAAAAGTACATCTATTATTCATTTATTTAGTAAACTTTCATTATATATTTAATACCAATCTTTGTATTATATACTGTACAGGCATAAATATTTTAAAATCAGACTCAACCATCCTAATATAAAAATACTGAAAGAGTTACTTTCACTTCTATAACAAGTATGTGGTTTGTGGTATAGGAAAATCTTAATTGCTTAAGTAAGGCTCTAAGCAACTTTCCAGGAAAAAACATATTTTATACTAGATAAAATAAGGATAGAACAAAAACTTCTTTAGTGCTTAATAAAAATGTGTGATTAAATAATATTGTGACTAAACCATTTTTTTTCATACTTTCAAAAAACAGTGAAGACTATAAAATTCCACTCTGATAACAAGCAAAGATGTTAGCATGCCAAAATTCATTCAGGATGACAGAAAAGACAAAGTCAAAGATCATGAAATGAATTATTCATGACTCTATACAAGTTCTATGTTTTTCTCCCCATTACTCTGCAAATTTCATGGAACAATGCAGAATGACTGAACTGGATGAAGTTCAAAAAGTTCATCTGTAACACAAGAAACCCCTAGCTGGAAGATACAAATCTTTTATAATGACCTGAAAACCCACTTTACTACTCCCCATGGGTGGAATTTTTCTTATTATACTGACAGTATGTAAACTTGTTCTTTGCTCCTCAGAGAGACATCAACTTTGCAAGACTATTTTACAAATGACTTATAATAGACAAAAGTAGCCAGTTTGTGACTGCAAGCTGTGTTAAAAAAGATTTAAAAAAATAAAAACTGTGGATTTATTAAGAAGTCTCCCTTGAAACACACATTAGGATAGAATTTTTAAGTATTGATGTCAAAAAGTAAATATTTTTGAACAGTTTTGATTATAGTGTTCGATTATCATGGTTTTAATTAAAAAAATGTCAACTCAGTTTAGTTATTTTTATTTTTTTCACATTGAATGGGATTTGCATTTTTGGAAATACAGTATTCTAATTGATCATCAACATATAGAAACATTGGTACCTTAGATAATAACTATCTTGGAATTATATTTTCATTCAACAAAAAAATTTATAAAATAGTATTTAGCTTCATTTATCATTAATTAGTAAAATTTTCATTATTGAAAATCCTGAATTTATTTTAATCACTAGCTTTCAGAAACATGTCAGAATGAGTGAATATTAGTTATTAAAAACAGAAAAAAATATCAAGCAGAAAAATACATACATGGTTTAAAAAAGTGACGTTACTATCTCTGAAGTATATCTGCTACATAGATTATAATATGATGCAACTTGGAAAAACAAACAAACACTGCCAAAGTAAATGCACAATTTTCCCAATGGAAGTGCACAGAAATTTTAGAAGCAAGTGGGGAAGATTATAAGATATCATAGCACTAGTTATAAGTGCAAGAACATGGAAGCAACCAAAATGCCTGAAAACAGATGACTGGATGAAAAAAATATGTGGTATATATACACAATGGAATATTACTCATCAATTAAAAATGACAAATTAGATGATTTTCTGATAACATGGATGGACTTAGAAGAATCCATATTACCAAAAACAAGTCAAAAAGGAAAAAAAAAAAAAACAGAAACCAAATGGTTTTACTACTATATGGAACATGGAAAAGTTAAACAAAAATCCATGAAGAAAAAATAAAAACAAGCCAACAACCAAATTGAAGTACACAACTTGGGGGGGGGTGGAGTGGGACAGGGTGGGAATGGTCAAGGAATGGGGTGAACCCCAGAGTTCACAGAGATGTGAAATTTATATATAAATAAATTATTTAAAATAAACAAAAATATCAAAAAAAATCACTCTATTCAGGCAGAGGGATATTGTACAACACAAAAGTTCATATCTGACTTCATTCTATGACTTTTCTGGAATTAATGATTGCGATAAAATAGAGGTTAAATGCTTAACCTTGCAAAATGCTTACTCTCCTTTAGCCCAGAATCCCTGTAAGAATGGGTAAGATATTAGGACAAGTCCATTTTTATTTACAGATGAAAAGTAAAAGTAATTAGGAAAAGAAAAATGCATACTGACTTTTCAATAAGAAATTAGGTCCAAGAAAGTGACAAGTTTTGAATTAGCACAGCAATATGAAAAAAACAAACAAACAAAAAAAAAAAACCTTATGGACAGGCATTCCCATAGAAGTGTTCTGTCATCTTTTCAGTGGAGATGCCGTGTAATGCACAGACTGAATACAAAAAGACAAACAAACAAACACCAAACAAACACCAAAAACAAGTGCAACAATAAAAAAAAAATAAACAAATGGAACTATATCAAACCAAAATTCTTCTGTACAACAAGGAAACTATTAATGAAGTTAAAAAAAGAAAACAACTATGGAAGGGAAGAAAGCATTTAGAATCTACATATAAAGGAAGGATATAAACTATGTATCCTGATACCAAAACTCTTATTTTAAAATGGACAAGCATCTTAAATTGTCATTTCTTTCCAAATAAGATATAGGCACTGCCTAACATCCATGAAAAGGTGCTGTCTTCATCAGGTAAATTCAAATCAAAACTATAATAGAGTATCACCTCGTACGGTTAGAATACCAAACAAAACAAAACAAACAAACAAACAAAAACACAAACGAGATAACGTGCCAAGGAATGGGAGAAAAAGAAACTGTAAAAATAAAAGTACCATATGATACTGCAATTACATAGAAGTAAATTACATAGAAGTAAAACTTGTGCAATGAGTTGTCTGTACTCACGTTTAATGCATTATTTATATTAAACAAAAGATGAGAACAATCTAAGTCAATGTCAGTGAATGACTGGCTCAAAAATGTGGTATGTACACATACATACATATATGAATATCCACATATACACAATGAACTATTACTCATTCTTAAAGTAGGATATTCTATGATTTGTAGTATCATGGACATAAGTGCTAGGTGTTTTCTAAGTGTAATATATTGGACAAAGAAAGGTAAATATGCATTGCATGGTCAATACAAAATGTGAACTGTTAGTCTCTTAATGGAAAAAAAAAATGTCAAACTTACAAAACCGGAGAGTAGAAAAGTGGTTGTCAAAGGCTGGAAAATGGGACAAACAGAAAGATGTTCGCAATACTTTGAGTTTAAGATTTGTGAGACTTTACAACCTAATGTATAACAGGGTTTCTACTACTGATAATGTATTATTTAACTGAAATTTGTAGATGATAGAAGCTAAATGATTTATTACACGCACATACATACATGAGACGATTAATGTACTAACTTGATTCTGGAAATCCTTTCACAATGCATAGGTGTATCAAATCATAATGAGGACATGGTGTGAAGTACATTCACATATCTTATAATTTTGTAAATTATAATTCAATAAAAGTGAAATAAGCAAATTCATCTCTTATAACACAGATTTTTTTCTACATGGCATTTCAGAGCAGATATCAAATCACAGTAACCTTGAATCTACTCTAAATGTAACATTTGATAAGCAAATATATTCATTTTATATTTATATGTTTGCTCATATATATGTATATATGGGAATGTTCAGTGCAGAAACTATGCACCATTATTACAGTACTATGCTTAAAGCTGGGCTAAAATTAAACTAATTTAAAATGTGACAAATTTACTGAATGTAAAATAAAAGTTTAGAAAATAACTTTGCTATATATTTCTACTCTATGAAAATACATACTCAAAATATAGATGTGTATCTCCATGCAAAATACATACACACAAATATACACAAATAATACGGATGTCTTATTTTTCAACATACTCATAATCAATATACTTTGATATAAGACTTTGCACTGTAGTATCAATACAAATTGATGCAACACATAAAAATGTCTTGTAGTGAATACAATGCACTATAGTGCAATGTTTGTGTTCATAATGTATCCAGTTAATCACAATTATTTGCTTACTGTGTTATCCTATGAACACAACGGAAGACATTTCAGGATTATGTGTAGTTAGATTCTCTGACACTGTTTTGATCCATTCTACCAATTAAAGTCATACATTGTCTCTTTCATTCATTCCAAAGATTGACATTTCACAATTATTGATGATTCTGACCAGGATAGCCTTTGAAAACATGCATTCCCATCTCTGTGTAGATATTTTTCAGAAGACAGGATGACATTTTCTATATGAAATAAAGAGAACAAAGCCAAAGAAACCCGTATCTATGTTTACTTCAAAAACACAGAGAAAATTATTTAATTACTTGAAGCCTGCATCACTTGTTTCATGATATAGTGCACTAATATTTAATGCGAAATTTCAGAGCAGACATTTCTAATTCCTCATCATACTCAACAGAAAATTTAACAGCATATACACAGTTGACCCACATTTACTTTGCATCCCAAATATGAATTTGTTCAGAAAGGACGGTGAAGTATTCCAGTATTTCCTGAGACTTTATGAGTTAATTATTTTTAAAAGATTGCATTATTTAACTGTATAAGTTATATCCTATATCTATTTTTTTAAAGCTCACAGTTATAGAATTAATGTGTATGGACATTTTTGGAGTAAAATTTCCACAGAGTCTAACTTTTTCAGCATTCTGAAATAATCCAGCTACTTGGAAAGCTGAGGCTGGGGATTGCTTGAGTCCGTGGTACCCTGGGCAATATGAGCCTGCGGTTCCATGGACAAAAATAGTAAGACCTAGTCTCAAAAAAAAAAAAAAAAATCTGAAATAAGGTACCGTTTTAATGGAAGAAACATGAAACTGTTTTCCAGCTATATCTCAAATTTCTAAATAAAAGCATAATGCTGTTAATACAAATTTGCACCTAGGACTTAATGATTACAATATTCACTTAATAATTACGATACATTCTGTAGTGTTTACAAAGATTATTTTATTTAATTCTCAGCACAAAACTAGTTATGTGAGTTATTGTTTTCTCTATATTGAAAAGTACAAGTGGAGTGAAAATTAAGTAATATCTTCAAGTCAAATTCATATTGAACAGGGACTAGGATTTCAACTCAGGTAAGTTTTGTTGGTGGCCTTTCTTCTTAAACACCAGGCTACATGGTATCTAGTTCCAAATAATTCTTTTTAGATACAACTAAATAAAGGGACACACATAAATGCCTACACACTTTTGGTAACTTTTTTGCCCCCTACATGCCTAAAGTTTTCCTAGAAATACTATAGTCTTCACATTTAGCTGCATTTGTTCCTTTATGACCAACCCACAATAATATTACATAAAATACGTTAATAGTTTGGCAAAATTTAGATGGATTAGATTAAAAATTTGAAGGACTCACAGCTTCCCATAGTTTACCCATTATCTGTAATAAATATTACACGGGCTTTACATAATATATTTTGCTATGTGTTAGGAATACTGGGTTTAGTTGCTTAATTAAAGAATGTTGGAAAAGAATATCAAGTAGTAAAGACTTGGAGGAACAGAGTAAGTTAAAACTTTCAAGAAGTCTAAACAGGAAGAAAATGGGAGCAAATTGGAACAACTCGTTCAAATTTTAGTTCAATGTCAGTTTTTAAGTTTTTTTTTTTTTTTTTTTTTCCCAAACTTAATTTCAGAATGTGAATGTGATTCTATATTCTGGCCCCTTCAACAAGTAAACAGTAAAGATTTATATGATTCTTTATGATGTTTATGAATAGTACTTAAATGTCTTCAGCAGATTAAGATTTAAGGTTATTGATCACAGGGAGTACAGCTTTGCCCAGGCAAACAAAAATGATACCCAAATGACAATTCCATAGTTTTAAGAGGGTTCTGAATTTAAAACAATTAAGCTGTCATCTAGCATCACACCAGCATCATAAATACATGAGATCATGAGAAAGAATAACACTTGCTCACATTGTTCTTTCAAGCAGAGGATGGAGGAGATCATCATTTCCTTTACACTGTCTATTTTTTTGTAGAACATTTATGCAGGTGCACACAAAAGGTCTTGGGGATAGCTTGAGTTACGATCAGGACAACTTATTTTACAGTTCAAAATCAGCAGTCTGGTTTTCACCTTATGAAATAATATACTTGCTTCCACCCCTAATAAACCTGAAAGTTACAGGGAATTTTGTGGATCTGATGTCCAAGGACAGAGAAAAAGTATTGCCTTGAAAAATATTGTACTGTAAGATGGAAAGAAGGGGATTTCTGTAAAAATATAGCTTTCTAACAAGGTCATCTCATCTTAGCAAGGCATGAGTTGGGTGCTAATTCTGTGGTTAGGCACACTGTTACTAATAACTAAAAAGAAACTATCTCAATTGAATTGTACCACTATTTGATTACTAACTAATTAGATAATGGCTTTAAAACAATTGCTCCAAGCAGAAAACAACCTTGCATTTAATAGTTGAATTCAGGAACTCTATTTACAGAAAAAAATATATACACACATATGAATCTTTGTGTTGAGACATCTGATTTTTTAGTGTTTTGTATTAAAATCACAATTTTATAAATTTTGACACATGTATATGTACACACAATCATTTGATCAGGATTGAATTTTGACACTGAGTTCCCTAATGAGAAAAAAAAAATAAAAAGCAACTAAAGAAATTGCAATTCATAGGTGTGTGTTTGCTTTATAAACCAAGATGTAAATCCTTAAATTTGTTCTGCTGACTTTACTCTGACCTTGAAGAGGAAATCAGAAAGTTTGTATTTGACATAGTCCTAGGTTTTACTAAAGATAAAGAATATAACATGTCAACTGATTTATGTGTTTATCTTAGCATATAGTAAATATAACACGAAAAATATTTACCCAAATGAATAAAATGTAAGGAGGGATATATTCAGACATACACATGTAGTACAACATATAAAATAATATAAAAATAAAGCAAGTTGAAAGGAAAGAAAGAACTGAATACCTTTGTGTCTGAGTAGATGAATCAGGTCAGAGAGAGCTTCTCATATACATTTTAGAGTTACATTGAAAAAATATGTCTTTTTCTTCTCTTAATTTGGAGCATAGTGGCTAGGTGATAGCAAGTACTTAACAACTATGATGATGAATGAATAGATGAATAAGTGAAGCATCTTAAATGATAAATTCAAACTAGCTAGTCAGGTAAACAAATTACAATATTTTTCTAATATGCTATACCATATTGAAAGAGTTATTTGAAAGAGTTATTTGTGATTGAAAAATTGTGTGTGACTTGGATACAAGAAACATTCATAATTTGGTTCACCTAGAGTATACATGGTAGTTTATGTGGTTTACCTAGATTTAACATTGTAATATATGAAGCACAAAAGTGCATGACGTGCATTAGACAGAATTGAAGACTTTAGGAGAGAAGATGCCTCTGGATAGACGATGATTTATATATTATATATATATATATACATACATGCATACACACATACATATATATGTGTGTTTGCAATTAATATAAAATAAAAATAAATAAAAAATTTAAAAGGAGGATAACAAGGATAGGTTATTGATGGAATTTTCACATAGAGCAAAATCAGGGCCTTTCACAAAGAAGAAACGATAAATCCCATAATAAGTGTAGAATTAACCAAAAGTTATAGGAATGTAGTAATTCATGAATTAACACACTGGACACAGTGAAAGAACCCAGTGAATTTTCAGTCTTGTCTATATTTGTCAGAAAGTAATACCAAACTGCAATCCAAAATCAGCAAATGACAACTAAGCAATTCCTTTATTATTAGTACTACTAGTGTCATTACAGCACTATTCATATCTCCTGCAACTTATTTAAAAGAAGATTGGAAATGAAGTATTTCAGCACTGTTGCCCTGTGGAAGCAACTAAAGGCTCTAAGGTAAAACAGAAGGCAGTAATATAACAACAAAGCCAAATTCTCTAAGGCAACCTAGTGTATCTCTGTTTGTTCAAAGGACCAAATTCATAAAGTCACACATCAAAACAACTGTTAGAATAAGGCATTCTGAAAGCATCCCAACACAATTGACACACTCAAAATATTCATAAACCAAACCAAACAAGGTTCAAGCACTCACCTGTCCCTATCTATCTTTTGAAGTGTAAAATAGCCTAGGGAAATGCATTTTTTAAATGAGTGCACCTAATATGACTTTGTAAAGTCACTTTATGTTCTAAAATGTCAGTATTATGGGCAATAAATAAAATCAAAGCAGTAAATATTCCTTCAAACATACTGAAACATGAGCAGTGTTCCCTTTTGGGTTTCAAAAGATGCTTGCAAAACTGCAGGAGGAAAAAAGACACACTTTGAACTTTTTCCTCTCCCAGTCCAACTTAAATTTATGTGGACTGGAACAACAGTCACTTGTAGTTTCTACATGAAATGGGATTGCTTCCAAAATCCTCTTCATGAAGCTGTAATCATGACAACTCCCAATTTTACCCTAAAATTGATCTCTGGATAGCATTATTTTAAGGGGTCTTGAGAATTAGTCAAAATAATTTAGTAAATGAATTACTAATCTCTCCATTTTTTGAAATGGAGAGGTTTCCTTTACATCTTTGTAAAACTATAGGTGTTAATTAATTTTTCAACCAACACACATTCCTGAAATCATCTAGATATTATAACATGAAAATTGGGACAGGAGATTTAGAAAACTAAAATATGAACATAGAAACCTTATTCATATATTTATTGGTAGATAAGACAATTCATAGTTGCAGGTGAGATGAAAAATCTTAAACAAACAAACAAACAAACAAAACAAAACTGGTCTATCTTGAGAGCTCTGTGATTCTAAAGACCTACATACTTGCTACTTAGTATATGCACTTAATTATGTTTTCTATGAAACCTCTTCATATGCTAAGAATGGCTTTCCTGTACTTCTTATTTCAAAGACTTCCCGGAAGAATATTCCTCTTTGGCAAAATTCCACACCACTAATAACCTAAGGAAAATGTGCACAAAAATTCACTACTATAGGCATTATGTCCCAATATATATGACTCTCAACTTCTTGGCTTTTCAAAGGTTCACAAAACTATATATTTGCAGAGGCCTAATTGTACTCATTTATTACAGAGTTCATAACAGCAAAGTAAATCTGTTGGTACAGATGAGCTTGAAAAGGTAGATCATAGAGATGTTTGTCTCACTAAGAAAAACAAGTTGAAAAAACATTTCAGCACCATGTTTTGAGATAATATAGTCTTAGTGGTGGTTGGAAATAATGCACAGATATGGTAGGTGTCTAAGCATATTTCAATAATCAATAAAAACTTGTAAATTATAACATGTGGTGGGTGAGAGGATACAAAAATACCTGTTAAGATTTTGGGTTTGTATGTCTGGGTGATCTTAACTGTAATGAAGAAAAATGAGAAAAGTTAGTTTGATAAGTTTTTCTTCATATTTACTGCACTCAGGTTACAAATTCACAAAAGTATTAACAAGGGTGAACAATTTTTGACTAAGTCAGGAAGAGTTCACCAAGAGTTGACCAAGTTCAGGAAGAGTGGAAGTGAGATGACATTGTCAATAGACAGAATCACACTAAATTCTTCATCCTGGAGTGAACTGAGGTGTGATATGAAGTAAAATTTTAATTTACTAGCAGATTATTTTAATGATCTATTAAATATTTAGCTTGCAATGATAACTCCTCTTATAGTGAGTTTATATATATTAGATCGTTTATAAATGTGCCTAGAATTTACTAATCCTTTGAAAATATTTACCTAATATCACTTCTCAATCCCCACCTCCTTTTTCTCATAGCTGTATTAAGGTGTATGTGGCCAAAACAGCCTTTAGCTCAAGGTATACAGACTTCTTTCTGTTTACTTGCAAAAAAGAGTATATGAAATTGAAGTGCATGACCTTTGAAACTATGCTATGAGGATTTTCACAAAATTCCATGATACTATTGCTATGGGTGTTTACATTTAGGTTTAAAGTTGAGGGAGGCCAGAAAATGGAGTACTATTTATTTATTCTACTGATTCATTTGGTCATCCCCTCAGAGTCACTACCTCAAAAGATATTTGAAAGAGATAAAATATACTGAACTTAATTTCAATGAAAACATTCCCAAATATTCTTATTTACATTTATTTATTTATTTATTTTTTACTTACATTTTTTAAATTTTTTGAATGACAATAAAATAAATCATTTTCTTTAATGTAATGTGTAGGTATAATATGTCACATAACAGAACTGACTTCACATGAACTTGATTGAGCAAGATGAGGCTGGTCCTCAATACCCTTTTTTATCTTCTATTAAAAGGAAAAATAGTATTATCTCAGGCAGGTAAGGTACTGAAGAATTAAAGGAGATTCTGTATTAGTATTTAGCATGCTCCATGGGTATCATTGTACTTAACATGTTACATTTGGTAGAAGGCCGAAGAGCAGCACCCTGAGTGTCTGTACCTATTAATCCCTGGAATCTGTGCAGGTCATACGTGGTGTAGAAGAATGAACTTTGTAGATGTAATTAAGATTAAACTCCCTTTAAAATAGGAATGCTTTATCTTGGATTACCCAGATGGACCCAGTGCAACCACATGATTCCTTACTAGCAGGATCATCAGAGAGAGATTCATCAGAAAGAGAATTTAGAGAGAGCTGACAGGATTTCACATGCTATTGATGACTTGGAGATGGACAGTGGTAGGTAAAGTGAGAATACAGGAAGTTTTAAAGAGAGGCTCTACTTTGATAGCTAGCAAGAAGTAGACAACTGTAATTAACTAAAATCTTCAAGCAACCTAAAGAGGTTAAAGCATATTAACCTTCCCAGCCAGTTGACATCTTGATTTTGATCTTGTGAAACGTGGAACTGCAAAATCTAGCAAGTTCAATCATATTTTTGACATGCAAACCTGTGGGATAATCTTTGGAATATTTTAAAGTACTAAAATTGTGGTGAAAATTATGTGCACAGCAGAAAATTAGTACATATTTTATTAAATACTGTTAATTATCAAATAGCAATACTCTTCTATTACCAGAAAGCAAATTGTTGGGATAGGATGTAATCTTAAATCAACTGCATTTATTAAATGAAAAATTTTGAAAGATACCCCCTTTGATTTATAGTCATAAATAAGTTATATGAACTAGATTTCTTATACAAGTATCAATTATCTTTACATGTCATTTCATAAGAAAAGGCATTTTTCTGGACAGGAAAGATTTTCTCTGTATATGGGTTGCCTTTAGCACTTCAGTTAAACCGAATGTCATCATTTTAGATTTTAAATTTAACAACTCAATC
Organism: Uropsilus gracilis; assembly: GCA_004024945.1. Lineage (NCBI taxonomy): Eukaryota > Metazoa > Chordata > Mammalia > Eulipotyphla > Talpidae > Uropsilus > Uropsilus gracilis. The sequence goes on along the minus strand of PVHY01009337.1, from coordinate 9,837 downwards.
ATTTAATTAGTACCTGGAGGAATAACAGGAAAGGAATGCCTGGGGTAGATTCACTATTATGGATTCAGGTAGACAGATAAAGAGAATCCCAGAGTCCTTTGGGACTTTCATAGGCTTTCATGCTTTCAGAGAACCAGGCGCACAGACATACCAGGCAGGGAAGCTAGTAGGCAAGGAGATAGGCATGGCCTGAGCAGGGGTATTGGAAGGCAGGCGGGCAGAAAATTGAGTCTTCCAGTTTTCCACAAACCTTTACATGTTCTCTCTGGCCGCTTCTGTAGTTCTGCTGTTGCCCCCCACCCCTTTTAGATGGCTTCTAAGCTCAGACATGCACTCAAGCTTGCACACACCCACACTCTTCAGCAGCCCACACTCCCAAGAGCCTTCTGCAACAGGATCAAGACCTCAGGTGGTAGCCACAGAGGCTAGTTAGGGTAAAATGCCTGATTAACTCATTTAACCTACAAGGCCTTGATGAAGAAACCTTGGGAAAGGGGAAAGGCATTTAAAGCAAACTGCTTTTGCTCCTTCAAATTAGCTTTAAGCCAGTATTTCTTTATGCTTCACTAAGGTTTATTAACCATGTATACGTAAATCTCAAATTGTATAATTATGGGGACCTCAAAAATGTTTAAGCCTATGTATTTATGTATTTAGCTGTAACAAATTACTACAAAATTATTTATTTCAGCTATTCTAGCTGTAACAAATTACTACAAAATTAGTATTTTAAACAAAACACAAATGTATTATCTTACTGTTCCAAGGTGGGAAATCAAAAATGGCTCTCAATGGGATATAATCATGTATCAGCAGACCACAGTGTTCTATCTAGAGGATCTTTGAGAAAATCTGTTTCTTCAGTTTTTCTGGCTGTTGGAGGTCATCCGCACCATGTCCTTAGCACATGCCTTCATCATCAAAACCAAAAGTCTAGCATCTTCAAGTTTCTGGAATGTTAATTACATCATCACATCTCTCTCCTGCTGACTCTCCTGCTTCCATCTACAAAGAATATGCTGTTATTATACTGGGTCTATTGAGTAATTCAGAAAACTCTCCCCAATCTCAAGATCTTGAATAACATTAGTAAAGTTGCTTTTTCAGAAATTAACATATTCACAGGTGGTCATTTTCACAAAGTCATTATTCTGCTTACCACAGTTCAGAAAATATTTCTAATAAATCATTTGGGTTTCTAACACAATTTTAATGTCATCAGGGTATTTTCAAATGGCTAAAGATTTACAATTCAGTTTTCTTTTTCTTAAATCATTTTACCCTATAGTTTCACACTTCCTAAGATCTTTTTTTGCTTTCTGGGTAGATAGGACTTTTTTAGTAAGACAAATAGGCTGGAAAAGAAGACCAAATTAGTGAAGACCAAATTAATACAAAGCAATGTATTTCTGTTTTCAAGCCCTCCAATATTATGCTAGTTGTACCACAAACAATGTACACACATACACAGCATCTACATATTTAGCTATTATTTACATAACTAATTTTCAAAATGATCTCTGGTGCTTTCTTTCCTGTCCTATTTAAGCATATAAAAGTGCAAAGGTTTGCTTATTCCTTTATGATGACCTAAATAATGCATGGTGAACTTACAGCTCAATTGCTAACCACATTTTAGATCTAAAACCAGTCAGCATTCTGTAAGCTGAAACAAATATAGTACATTTTCCTTATAATCTCTACAACAAACATACTTTTATTACACATTTATGTATTATTTTTCTACAAAGTATCAGGATTGTAAAACAGAGTTAACTGGACAATTAATCAATCAATACTTAAATAGATAAAATCTATCCGATAATTGTAGTCACAAAAAGAGATTGAGGGAAAGAAGTGAAGTGTGGATAGGTTCAGGCATTTATTTGAGGAAACTGCTATTATCAAGATGGATGTCATAGAAGACCTTAATGGGAACATAATATATGAACAAAGGAAAAAGATGGGAGTTACCAAATCTTGAGCATCTCTGCCTATGCCTTAGGAAGAAGTGCAAAATCTCAGAAAAGGCAGTAAGGCTATATGAGAACATTCCACTTTCAATAAATTTTTATTGACTGGTTTGAATCAGTTGGTCAGGCACTCTTATAGCCAATAGGGAATACAACAATGAACAAAACAAATCACCTTTCTTCAGAGAGTTTACATCCTAAAGGGGGGCCCTGACTTTGTTTTAATTAATTCATCATACTTTATCCATTGTCTATGAAAATCTGAAGAAAATATATACTGCACTTAAAAATTTTTTTATAGCTATGAAACAAAACAGCTTGCTAGCCTCGTGATATGATTATTAGATTTAAAAACACAGAGAGTTCTAAGGATTATTTTTATAGGGCTATGTTTGGCAGGCGCAGGGATCACAAAGAAATTCTGGTTTCAGTTTTCATACTGTCAGTTTGAATTTTGATTCCATTGTATCTAGTCCTTACATTTGCAGGGTTCCTCAGTTGGAACCAGATGACATTCAGAACAAAACTGAATTTTATAAAGATGGTTTCCTAAAGTATAAAACCCAGTAAATGTAGTCAGTTTATTCAAACATTATGCAGTTTCCAGAGTAATGTATGTTTTACAAATAAAATAAATCATGAATTTAGGCAGAAGCTAAAGTGTTGTCAACTGGGCAGCAAATGTTTCAACATAATAAATATAGTAGAATGGATGGTTTTGCAGTTGGAGATTTCAGTTTGTGATTGAAAGAGGGAAGGAAAAAAAGATGAACTTTTTAGGTAGGATAGCAAACAGAGGACTGTGTTCAATTTTAACAATGGAGATAGTCTGAAAGAGCATATATTAGGATTGTAAGTATGACAGATAGTTGAATTATATGTAATAAAGTCAAAAGATATTCTGATGAGAAAGGGGATGGTTCTGACAGTTTACAAATCAGAATCCTGGGTAGCATGGATGAGAGGAATTTAATTGAATGTGTGCTAAGCTGATGCATAGCTAATTTTTCACAGCCCAAAGTAATAGACTACAGAAGATGGACAGGATTGTTAGCAGGTTTGATAAAGGGAAGATACAGAGGAAGGATAGAGAATAAAAAGAGAAAGAAAACCAAAATTCTATCAAAAGTAGAATATTATTTTCAACACCTTACATAAAAAAGCAAACTAAAATTATGATTTTGAATGCATTCAATATTGTCATTTTTAGTAGTATAGGTTTACAGTTAAAAGCTATTGTTATTTACTTAAAGTATAGCAAATCAACTTAAAACAATTTCTCATAACTACAAAGGGAATGAATTTCATTATTATTGTTTCCCAAGATAATCTTAGGAGACAAAGTCTTTTCAATTGTATCAGACTCCTATTGACAAAGATATTTAAATTAGTCTTTCTCTAGCCATTGACATCAATTATTAATACTATTATTTTTGAGATATAATTCCATTTCAGCAATTTGAAAAGTAATGAATTGTTTCAGAAAAAGAACAAATCAAATAATGGATTCCCCATTTTCCCTTCAGCAAGTGACAACATTTTTCATCTAGTGCTAACCAAGGCTTCTGAATCGTTATTGTCACAAATTCTCAGTTTTAGGTTGCAAATATATGCCTTTCATTTCCTGAAAAGTACTAGGTCAGTATCTAATATATCTACTCTTTGTATTAAAACCTGGCAAAGATAAGATGTAATGATTCCATAGTTACAGATTTGGGGGGGGGGGAGGATCTTGCCTATTAGAAAATCAAGCCACTGGTTTGAGAACATGCATTCAGAAACTAGGAGAAAGAGAACAGCATTTTTCAACCTTAGCCCATGTTTAAAACACCCTTGCCAATCTGACTTAGTAGACATTTGCATGAAATCTTACCCACTCATTGCCCTTGTCACACACATATATATTTATAAAAGAAACATGATACAAATATCAAAACTTCCAGAAGAAACCCAACAGTAGAACGAGATAAGGGTGGTTACCTTTAAGAATTGAATGTGTATCTTCTTTGTAAAGTGCAGTGTCCACAGGTATTTGCTCTTTATAGCTGATACTAAAAATGGCACTGCTAGATATTTTAATAATCTCCATTGCATCATTTTTTGTGAATATTATATTATATCACTGCATCTGTGGTGATTCATAAATCACAGAGCAATAAAGTCTCCCAATAAATCTTCTACTCACTCTCTTCACATTATTGACCCCTTTTATTTGCTGATGCAAGAACTCTTCCATATGTTGATGAAGAATCTGTGATCTATGTATCATTATCCTTTATGACTAATATCATTTTCTATAAATCAATACCTTCTCTCTATAAAGATAGACCTGCAGAATGCTCTATGCCTGCCTGAACGTTGCTGAAACATTGAATGTGTGACCCCACTTGCCATCTCTTCCTTACACAGGAAATTTGTAGGTGACAGTTTGCGGATCTTTCACAAATTTTGTCACCGTCTCAGACTGACCTGATAAACAGAGTCAGCAGTTTGATTCTTCTCAGTGCAGTGTATTCAGTGGTCTACAGTCTTGTGTACTTATCATGATAGAAGCTCTCTTCCACTATTTGACAATTTCCTTCACTATGACTTCAGAATGGTTCTATTTCTCTCATTTTCCATCTGTTAAAAAATTAATCACAGAGGCTTTTCTGGTCACTCATTAATGTTCTTTTTATTGCTGCTTTTGTTATTTTTGTTTGAAATGTTTAATGCAAAAGATAACACTGCAGGAGATGTTTATTGTTGATTTAACAGTGAGTTTGAAGAGTTTATCAAAGTGTCATATGTATGCTGTGCACACATATGCGGTATGGTTGCCATATTTTAATGTATGTTGTATGAGCATGTTACCTGTATGTCAAATATCCTTAGATATATGCTCTAAACACACACTTACACTTACACACTTATCCTTAGTCATATGCTCTAAATATGCATACACTGTGCACACATGATATAGCTAGATATATTCAGACAAACACAATATGGCTAGATATATTCAGACATGACATTCATTCTACACAAAAACTGAATATATTCTTTAAATACATACGGTGAATCTTCACAACACTGCACCTACAAGACAGCTCTAGATGTGAATGTGTGCAGCATGTAGAGGTCACAGTTACATGCATACACACAACATGCACACAGAATATGTGTATGCCGTTTTGTACATTTGTACAGTGTGTGTTATATAGTGTGTCAGTGTGTGTTTGCAGTAAGCATGCATGTGGTGTTAATTTGACAGTTTCTAAGATTTTTTTCCTCACTCTGTCCTCCTCTTTTTAAGTTGTCTTTTATCTATCGTTCTGCCCACAAATTCTAACATCCTCCAGGGTCCAATTCAAATCTCACCCCTCCTTTATGTGCCTTGCCCTAACGCACTTCTTTTCCTATATCACCAGGCAAAAATAACAATACCTTCTTTTAGATATTCAAATTATTTGATTGCTATGATATGCAATGAATGTCATTAACAATTTATATGCCTGCTTGTAAATGAACTTCTGGAGGGCAGAGAACATTTAATTCATTCCTGATTTCATAGTATTTCACTCACTGACTAGCACTCACATTCATAAATATTTATGAATCAAATAAAATTTCCTAATATTTAAAAATGCAAACATGGTAGGTGTACCTTATTTGAGTAATCATGAACTTATGATTATTAATTGTATATAGTCAATTATAAATACATATCACTGTTTAGTTTAAAGTCAGTCAAAATACACCAAAATGCCAAAGTAGGAAAAGAAAAACTCAGGTAAAAATGTCCTTGGAAAGGACACATTTCTTCTATGGTAAATGTAAGTATATAGCCCTGCAATTCAACCATAGCAAAATTCTTTTATAGAATTTAATCCTGTAACTCTATTGAATGAAGTTAATGGTTGTTTCACATGAGTGATGGTGATGCATTGAGATTTAAAGAAGGGTATGGGAGATAACACAGCAGAAAGTAGATATAATATTTAAAATATAATTCCTCTGGAATGAAAACAAAATCTATAAGCCAGGGCTTCACAGAAGCATAATGTTCCATTTCAGACTTTCAAAGCAGATTTACAAATGAAACATTTCATAAACATGAATAATGTGCACTTAAAGAACCTCACACAGAGGAAAATTGCAACTGAGCATTCATAATTTGCACTACAGTAATCTTATTTTCAAGCAAAAGCAATGAATTCTGTCACCAATTGGTTAGCAAAGATTACATGACAAGATGTATACTGATGCTACTAAAATTTTCTTCAGAGGAACATAGAATAAGAAAGTAATTTATATTTTCTTTTCTATGTTTAATTCTTTGTTTTTTTAATTGACAATAAATGCAAACAATTCAATTTTGATTAAAGTATCAATAAGTAGTTTATAAGACTTGACTACACATAAAACTGAAATTTGAACATTATATACTGTATCATTCTGGGGAACACATTTCTACACTGTATAAAATACTGTTTCATAGATAACATTTCCTCCAGTTTTTTCATTTCCCTCAAATCATAAAATTCTGGAACTTAAAATTCATTAAATCTCTAATATTTCCTTTATAATTGCATGTATACAAACCATGGGTGATCCAGTAGATTATAAATTTTTTCATCATGAATCACAACACTTCTGCATCAGCGTTTCAGCGAACTGCTTCCTTATCACACAGGTAACACAGGTTATTAGTGCTATTTGTTCTCTCTCCAAATGTGTTACAGTAGTCAAACACATAATTATTTTCTGAAACTGAAGTGGGAATATAAATACCCTCAGAGGTCTTGTGAATGAAGATGAAAATAACTGCTTAATAACAGAGAAAAGCAAAGGTGAGGGTGAACAACACAATAAACCAGCAATATCTAATAGATACATAGAAAATTCTATGCAACACCAGAACGCACATTCTACTGAAGTCACTGTGGGGCATTTACCAAGAAAGCTAATCTATTAGGCTACAGATTAAGTGGTGATTGATTATAAAAGATGGATTCATATACAAAATAATTTCTCTAACCAAATGTGCTGTTAAAATTAACTAAAGAAGGAAAACTGGAGAATTCAAATTTGAGGGGATTAAACAATACACTTTCAAACAACCACTGGAGCAAAGAAGAAATAAAGCTATTAAGATGTTCCTCTTCTAAATATGAATCTCTACATTTGGGAAGGAAAATTACATTATTTAAAAAATAGCAATTTTATTGCATAACTTAAAATTCATCTTATTGAAGTACATCTATTTTATAGTCATTAAAATATTTAATCAGTTGTGTTTCATTTTCTTAAATGGAAAGGAAAATGAACACATTTGAGTTGTTTCATATATTACATAAAACATAAAATATGTGTGTATATATATATATTTATTTGTATATATATATATATATATATATATTTCCTTACAAATATTAGGGAAATATAAAGAGAGACATTTGTTATAACTCATGGTCTGGATCTGAGAAAATACTTTTTATGTGTTTGAATATAAGTTATAGGTAACCTTGCAGTTATATATATAGATTTATATGTTATATATCTATATCTATATCTATATCTATATCTATATCTATATCTATAGATATATATGTTATATGTGTTATATATGTTATATATATATATCTATATATATAACATATATATATAATATATATCTATATATATAACACACACACATATATATACACACACATATATAGGAATTTATACTGCTAGATTACATATAGCTAAAAACACCTACTGAATTTAAAAATGGAAATAAAGGAAAACATAGAATTATTACTCATATTGCCATTTCTTAAAATAAAAACATAGTCAAATTAATTAAATATTATTTTAGGGTTCTATAGTTCATTATGATCGAACTTCTTGCTTGGTCCTTGAAGTTCTAAAAAATGAACTAAATTTAATATTCATAATTACCTGTATGCTCAAAAAGTAGATACTGAAGTTTTTAAACCTGTCTCATACCACATATTTTTCTAACAGCTTCTGATTATTGAAATATCACAAAAGATACCTCTGAATGTTTGTAATTTCAACTTTGTTTTTTGAGATATACCAAGAAATTTATTTTAACGGGTGATGATGATACCTCTGAATGTTTGTAATTTCAACTTTGGTTTTTGAGATATACCAAGAAATTTATTTTAACGGGTGATGATGATACCTCTGAATGTTTGTAATTTCAACTTTGGTTTTTGAGATATACCAAGAAATTTATTTTAACGGGTGATTTCTATTCCTTTTCCTTATTTGCTTGATGAAATTTCTATGAATATTGCCTTAGAAAAAAAGTAGATATTTTAGTAAAGGGCAGATATATAAAATGTATGATGTTAAAACTGAATCTATATTAAATGCATTGAATAAACAATTAAAAGACTACTGAATCCCAGAATATTTTGCAAAAATTAAACGTGTCAGTTAAATAAGAGATGTTAAGTATCTAAAATTATCTTTATTTACTTTATAGTTTTATATTAATTCTCAGTAGTTATAGTAATTTTCTATAATATCTATCATATAGATATGATATGCTATCAAATCAATGTAGAGACTTTTTGTACCCTTTGACCCATTATCATAATTGTTGTTGTCTAGAAAAGGAATGTGAGAATGCCGTGTCTTACTTACTAAGACTAGTAATGTAGTTATAGATCACAGAATCTATAATACATTTTGAGTTTATTAGTTTGTCTTTACATGTATTAAAAACAAACATTTCACCTTGAAGAACAGGTGAGCCATGGAGGCAGAGCAAAATATTTTTTGTCTGTTGCTTTTAATGATTTATCTTCATTTTGTGAGTAAATCAAACATATTCTAGTAACTTTAAGCAACATAGGACTCAAAGAGCACCTATGCTATGGGAGGGTAATGGCTCCACTCTGCTTGGCATTGTCACATGTCTGGGGAACACATTTCAAGTCCAAAATGTCTTCCATTCTACCATTGCACAGTAACTTTAGGGATCCAGCTGAAAAGTCACACATCCATAGTCTGTCTAGGAAGAACAGCTGACACATGTATTTTTAATTTCATTATGAAAAAAGATTTTTAACCCATGAGGTTAAATGACGTATAGTTTGTGCTATCTGTAGAAAATAGTTTAATTTTTCATTCATTGTTTCAAATAGGAAAAGGGATCTAGAAAAATTTACCTGATTATTTTATAAGTTCATCTAGAGGTGCTATTTACACTATATTGGCATTCAAATATTTAGAATCATTACAATGAAAATCAAATTAAAAAATCATCCTCATCTTTGAAACAAAACATAATAGACAACTGAAAGAAGAGGAAAATGTCAAAATATTATTTTCTATAGTTTAAATCTAAATACATCATATTTGAATTGTTACTTTTTTTTAGAAAATAGAAATTAAAATAATTATTTTCTATATCTACTGTAAGAAATTTGATTATGGGTTACTTTTGCCAGTTTTGACATATATTATCTTTAGGAACTGAGACCAACATGCTGATGAGAAAATGCCACTTAATCATCAGTCTGACTTATTAAATCATCATGTAATATCTTACTTTCTAACCACTAAAAAAGTTAAATTGGTATACTAGCATTCAATAAATCTAAAAACCACAAAGTTCTTAAACATATCATCTGGTAGCATGTCTAAATCACTTTCCAGTTGGCAAAGAAATCAGGAAATGAGCTGAAAACAGCGAGGGCCATACACCACTAATCTATAAATTAAATTTTCCAGTTAAAAGAGATTAAATCCCAAATTGGATAAAACTTGGGAGTAAGAAACAGATGCTACTCATTTTGTGCTTCTCATCAGATATTGAATCTCCAGAGGCCATGGAGTAGAGCCAGGGAGATGCTGCCTAGTGTTG
>PVHY01009336.1:35645-57285 GCA_004024945.1 Uropsilus gracilis | reverse complement strand
AGGGAAAGAGCTTGCATGCTGGTGAAGGAAGAAGCTGGTGGGACGACAGAGAAATCTAGAGTCAAAACCTAGTTGGTCCAAGTTGTCCTGCAGGCTGTAAAATGCAGTTTAATCAGAGTGCCATTTTTTTTGTTCAAATGATTTTAATTATTGGAATGCACAATTTTTTTAATATGCAAATAAAAAGTTTTAAAACGTGAAAAAAAAAAAAAGAATGAAATTGATTTCATGCACTGAGCCCAGTCTAGGTCAAGAACACGAGAGGTGTCTTTGTGAAAATACAAGTGGCTTAAATTTTTCAAAATTTCCACTGTAAGGAAACAGTTAACATTAAAAAGATATGTTTACAAAAATCAGAGGGGTGTATTGCTTGGTAAGATTCAGGGCACACCAACGTAAGGATAAGATTGAAAACCTGATGTGAGGGCGATCTGGCTGCTCCTCACTGCTCCATCTGAGTCCCTACCGAAGCTGCGAAGCTGCGGCTTGGTCGAAGAGGACGGCCTTCCCTGAATAGGCAGATTTCAGTCGAGGGTATACGAGCAGCTGCGCTCCCCTGCTTGATAGAACCTCCAAACAAGCTCTCCAGACTGAAAACCTACTAGCATGATTTACCGTGTTCCAAGAACACAGCACATTCCCTCACCCAGTGAAAAGACACTGCCACAGGAAAGAAAGAAACTAATGGACTTAACACAGATTTAATAAACACGACAGAGGGGTCTGAGTGAATGGAGGGGGCATGAGGGGGAAGTGGAGGTATCCTGGAAACCATTAACCGATGTAGTGATTTAAAGAGAAAAAAAATTTTTTTGAGGGCATAGAAATAAAACTGAAAAATACTTCAAGAAAATCCTCTAGGGAAAAAAGGGAAAGAGGAAGCAAAATACTAGGAGAAACTGAACCTAACTTTCACCAGAGACTAACCAGGTGAGACCTTCATGTCATTTATCATTATCTACAGAGAACAATTTAATATGATACTGCCTCAGGGATGAAGCGTCATAGGTCTTTTAAAACACAGTTACACTTGGATCACACTGGAAGTTGAAAAAAGGGAACTCACAGGTTGCTATTATTCATGAGTAAGCAATCTTATGATGCACACATTTTGCATCTTCCACTTTCTTACCTCCCAACTAGACTTACCTGCCTACTCAATGCTCCACCCATAAATCTAGGGGCAGAATTCCCAGGCAGAGAAATTTAAACTCACGACCAGGCCCTCCCGACCCTACTGGAGTTCATCTACCTACTTCCCAAACTCTAATGTGCATTCCCCAAGCACCAGCCTTCTCAGACTTGATTCCCATAATAAACCAACCGAGGTTACAGACTCCGAGGCTTTGCTTCTCCAGGTCGTCCTTCCAATCAAATAACTCCTGCAGAACTCCCCAGACCAGTCTGGCTCTGGAGTCAGCCTGCGACTCTAGTATCTTTCCTAAAAGATTTTCCTATCTGAAAGTGGAGTCCTGCCCGAGGCAACACAGCGAGACCTAATCCCAAAAAATAGCTGGGCGTGGTGGTACGCGCCTGTAATCCTAGCTACCTGGGAAACTGAGGCTGGGGATTGCTTGAGTCTGTGGTACCCTGGGCAACGTGAGCCTGCGGTTCCACGGGCAAAAACAGTGAGACCTAGTCTTAAAAAAAAAAAAAAAAAAAAAGCTCCCAAGCTAGTCCCTTCGGCATCATTATTGGCAACAGATTTCTCTGAAACTACTTCCAGTTTTTCCTAGTACGAAGACCATTACTTGGAGGCAGGTACCTTAATTGCCTTGTATCTTCAGCACCTAAAACTACCTAACACAGGAATGGATGAAAGTGGAATGAAGGACTACCTGTCTCCTTGGGGTGCACTCTGGCTTAGAAATAGAAACCACTCTTTGCAGCGAAAGCACCTTAATAATGGGTTTAATCTGTCCGCTGAGTTGCTGGATCCCTATGAATCTCTGGAACGCACAATCCTTGGGACTCCCCGCGGAGACAGGGCGCCAAGGGAAGGGCGCAGAACTGCGACTGCGCAGAGTGTAAGGGGGGCGGGACCAGGCTTTCCCCGGAAGAAGGTCCGGAGCCGGAGGCGGCGGGTGGGCTAGAGAGACGCACCCCAGCCACATGGGGGGCGAGGTGGCTATGGAGGACGAGCAGAGCTTTTTGGATATTTGTGGCGGCCACCTGACCCTGCAGCGCCGCTACTACTCCCCGTCCTGCCGAGAGTTCTGCATCAGCTGCCCTCGGCTGTCGTTACGATCGCTCACCACTGTCACCTGTACCGTATGGCTAGCGGCCTACGGACTCTTCACCCTCTGCGAGGTAATGGCCGGTCTGCCCCTTCACGCGGTCGGAATTGGGTATTTGGGTCTGGAAGGATTTTTTGGGACTGGAGCGGAACCCTAAGCTCTAGACAGACCCTCCTACAGTCTTTGAACTTGAGAGCCGCACCTCCGATTCTGGGAAGGTCATTCTGGTGTTGGACAGTTCTCACAGACTTGATTGAAGTCAGTGCTCCAATACCTCATCCCTCTCACAGGTCACTGCTCTGCATTGTGGTTCCACCCAGCATATATCCTGTATTTGCACGACAGCTTAAAATTCATTTCCAGGTGCTCTATGTATTACATGCTCACAGTAATTTAATTCCAAAGACCAGTTAAGTGAATCGTTCTCACTCCTCATTTTCACTCGTCAGAATATCCCTGCCAACAATCTTTATATAAGTCATCCAGAAACGTCTTTCAGAAACGTCTTTGTGAGTATGTGGCATGTGTATTTACACACAAACATTACTTAGAAGCATGATAACAGCTTATGTATTTCTCCCTAATCTATTTTTCAAGGCAGTCTAATACACCCCATCCTCCCAACCCATTTTCTAACTTCAGGTACTTTTTAAATAATTGAGATTTTGGAGATGGGTGACTTATGTGTTCAGTTTCCAAACTCATTCCTATTTTATCTAAGACCTAATTTTTCACATCTCTAAAATGGATATATCTGCCATGCTAGCTCCACGGTGAGGGTAGCATACAGTAGCTTTGTGACAACTATCAAATAAAAGGAATCATTCTTTGCTGTTTTCAGGATCAGTTCTAGTTTCATATGTAGTGCCGTAAATTTAATATATATTGTAATAGTGATCTGAACAGAACTAAGTACAGCAGTGCTGTCTATGTAAGTTGGATATTGATTCCATTAGCATCTACTAGCATATTTCAGAGCATGGTCATTTAACAGATATATGCTGAATTCAAATGGCCCTAATTTGTACCAAATTGTATCATAAGTCTGTTGAAATGAAGTAGTTGCCAGAGTAGTCCTTTCCTCTATCTTCTTCACCAGAATTTTATATTTGAATTTCAGTACTAGCTTGAGTGTTGGTCATATGGTCATGTGAGGAGAAATGTATTTATTAAATGCTCACCAAATTCCAGTCTTTACTAAAGTTTTGTTCAACCTTAGTAAAAAAGGCTCAGGAAGAATTACAATTTCTTTTGTAAAAAAGAATAATCTTAGAGCTAGTAAGTGGCATACCTGGGCTTTAAACCAGAGCTAACACTGAAACCACTGTAGTATGTGTCCTCCTTGGAAAGAGTTTGCTTCATTGAAATTTTTAAGAAGTTTGTAATGCCAGCCCCCTTTTGTACCTCATCCTGGTTGTACCCCCATTCACCTTCATCACTTAAATGCAGTAACTTTACTTGTCTTTAAACAACATTATAATACTTAAGGATTCTGTGTACCATAGTTTCTTACCTTTGCTCCTATGCAGAATTACTTGTTAATGTAATGACTCTTAGCTAGGAGTGAGAAATCTGGTGAAGGAATTCATTCAAACATGTAGTTTAAATTAACCGAACAATAAATGAGTTGTTAGTATTTTAGTCAGAAAAATGAAGTATGATAAAATGCAAGTAGTCATCCTAACTGGGAGAGGCTAAAATTGTAATTAAGTCTCTGGTGATGTGGGGTTTAGCACAAGTAACTCCATTTTGGGCCTCTTGTCTTGTGTTTAACATACCCTTCTCAAAGAATAGCTCTTGGAAATAAAAACATGGAAGAAACATCAATAAAACCACCATTCAACCTCAGAAATATTAAAAGCTTATGAATGTATTTTAGAATTCAGAGGAATAAAGTTTACTATTTTTCTGCACCTTTAATGCATCAAGTCTTAACCAAAAAACAAACAAACAAACAAACAAAAAAAAAACCAACTAAAATAGCCCCTAAATGATAAGGTCTTTATTATTTAACAAAACAAGAAGTCAGGAGGTAACATTTCAGAGGGATCTACGGGCTCATTTTACTTTGGTTCTTTTCTTCTTGCTGCTCTTCCACTCTTGGAATCCTCTACTTGTCCTCAGTCTAGCCTTCCACATGATTTAACAGAGGCCATTGTAGTTGCAGACATCAAAACCTCAGGGTGAAAGAACTATCTCTTATCACTTTTTAAAATGAACTTAAATTTTCTAGAAGCCCCTTCAGCAGACCTTCTCGTCTCTGTCTTTAGTCAGAGTTGTTTCACGTGCCTATTTTTAAACCAGTCATTGCAGGAGTGGGAACCAAGCATGATTCACAACAAGCACTCCTACCTCCTCTGAAGGGGTAGTATATGGTCGCAGGAAGGCTACTGAGTAGTATCTGCTACACTGTGCTAAGGACTTTGTAATTGTTTGACCTACGATTTTATACTATATATATATTCTAGTGAGGGGGCATGGGAGATAACAGACTCAGTCCTTAAGTTGTAATTTTGGAAGAAACATCTGAGACTGGTGGGATGGGTATTTTGCTTATGGAGCGCCTCCTCCCCAGACCATCCATTTGTTCCCTGCTTTCATAGCACTGCAGAGCCCCAAAAAAAGGACTCTTCATGCATGTTCCTCCCATCTGCTCAACTGAGAGCACAACAAAGGCTTTTTCCTCATTGCCAGAAGTGATTGATTAAACAGCACATATATGCAGAGGACTACTTGGTAATCTTACTGCCTGTGTCTGGCTCTCTCTTCAGAACACCATGATCCTCTCTGCTGCCATCTTCATCACTCTCTTAGGCCTACTTGGTTACCTCCATTTTGTGAAGATTGATCAGGAGACTCTGTTAATCATTGATTCCCTTGGAATCCAGATGACTTCTTCCTATTCATCGGGCAAAGAAAGTACCACCTTCATTGAGATGGATGAAGTGAAGGATATTGTCATTAATGAAGCTATTTACATGGTAAGTATATAAGCAATATAGTCCTCTCTGGAGCAGGTGGCTCCCTTTTGTTTCTGGGTCTAAACTATTTATTTGTTTGTTTGTTTAATTTATTTTTATTCTTTAAATCACAACCTCAGTAAATGGTTTTTGGGATACCTTCCCCTCTCTGGTGCCCCCTCTACTCACTCAAACCCCTCTCTTTGTTGTTTGCTAGTTTGTATTAAGACCATTAGTCTCTTTCTTTCCTGTGGCAGTATCCTTTCATTGGGTGAGGGACTATGCTCTTGGGACCAGGCGAAACGTGCTGGTAGGTTTTCAGTGTTAACCTTGCGTTGGGCAGCCAGTCTATATGTATTTGTGGTCTGTCCATGTTTGTTCGTTGCAGGCTGTCTTCTCCAATTCTTTCTCTATGTTGTTTTGCTGTTTTACCTTATGCTTCTGGCATCTGATTTAGGGGGCCTCACCCCCAGTCAATGTCGGTGAAGTGGTCACTCTGTGGATACAGGCATCTGTGAATGGCCATTGTAGAGCATCTCCTCTACCTCAGTTTGCAGCTTTGCTGTGGGGCCGATGCCCCCACTCTTCAGCCTTCCTCTTCCGTGGTGTGGGGAGGGGCACCTTGCTCTCATAGAAGGCATCTCAGAAGTGAGGTCTTGGCTCTTCCAGACCCAGTAAGTGCTTAGGTATGCATTTGTGACATCGTGTTTCCATAGTTGTTTCTTTAGTCTTGCATGCATTGGTTCTCTCAATATTCCATCTCCTGTGTCCAGCTCAGACTCGTGAGCTGGATTTTTATCTGGTCCCTCATTCTGGCTCTAAACTCTTAGTAAAATTTAAGTATTTAATATTACAGAGTTAAAATTAAAGACTGTTCCAGTAGCTCTAGTGTGTCTATTTTGACTGGGATTATCTGTAAACCTTAAAAGTGAAAGTTTGAAGACACAGGCCTTTATTTGGAATGAGGTACAGCAGATTTTCTTGGGGAGGACATCAGCATTTCAGTTTTTTAGGGTTTTTTTGGTTTGTTTTTGTTTTTTTTTTTTTTTTTTTCATTTTATTGAGGTAACACTGTTTTATAGCACTGCGTGTAATTCGGAGGTATGGGATCACACCTCCTCAGATATATCACCAGCTACTCCCACCACCAAGGCATCTGTAGTTCTTCACTGTAGTCCACTGTGCTCTTTTCTCACTTTGTTCTCTCCCCCCTTAACCCCTTCTAGGAGCCTCAGTTGTATAGTTGGATTTCTAGGGTTTGTTACTAGTTTGGCTTTCTGTGACCCCATGGTTTGTTTCTGTGTCTGTATTCCACATATATACCATCCAGTATTTGTCTTTCTCTGTCTGACTTACTTTGCTTAGCATAATCTCTTCAACTCCATTCATGTTGTCACAAACAGCAAGTTTCTTTTTCTTTTTCTTTTTTTTTTAATTTAAATGGCTGATTGGTTTTCTATTCTGTAATAGACCACATCTTCCTGATCCACTTATCTGTCTTTGGGCACTTAGGTTGTTTACATACTTTGCTATTGTAAATAGTGCTACAATGAACATAGGAGGGCATAAACCTCTTCGAATTAGTATTTTTATATTCTTGGGGTTGTTACCTAGAAGTGAAATTGATGAATTGTATGTCAGGTTTATTTTGTAGCCCAGCTTCAAAATAATCCATGGTGTTGTTTAGTTTTTATTTAAAGGATAAGAATCTATTTCTTCCTCATTTCAAAAGCTATCAAGTATTTTATTACTTAGATAACTATGAACAAGTTTGGAGAAAAAGAAAATAAAAGGAGTTTAACTTAATTTCTGCTATGTGGTTTATTTCCTTACAGCAGAAGGTAATTTACTACCTCTGCATTTTATTGAAGGACCCAGCAGAACCAGATGGAATATCACAAGTAGTACCTGTCTTCCAGGTGAGCACACAAAATTAAATTTCCTCAATGGAATCCTCTTACTTTTCCCCTCATCTGCATGTCTGTTGCTATTTAATTTCCTAAATTCAATAGAAATGCAAACTTATTATCAAGATTATTTGAGTATACCTGACAACTGTTTTTAGTAAGAATTATGATTTAGTTATTTCAGAAGTTACTTTCTGAAACAGATATGAACTTTCAGAAACACAAATTTATACTAAGTTTAGAGAAAAAAAATATTTTTAAAAACCTTTAAACTGGCATTCATCTACTTTTACTGTCATCAGTCTTCCAATGTATGATTTTATGCTATCTATACAGAGCTCTTATATTTTATATCATTTTAAAATCTAGTATGTATGTTTTCATGCATCTGCAAAGGCCATTATATTTGCTTTTTAAAGTAATTTATCATGTTGACTATCAGATACAACTAGAAATCATGTCCACATATTTATTCTGGTCTTATAAAAAAGTTTATACAAAAGTTAATAGATTACTTCATTTCATAGGGATATAATGTATGTATGCAGTTAATCCTTCATCACTGCCTTTCTTTTTTCACATAGAATTAAAAATATCAGCAGCTAAAACAATTTTTTCATAAGTCAGTTATTTTATGAAAGCTCGTAGAGTTTTATAGATTTTTGTATATAGTGTTTGAGATTTGAGTTTAATTGGACAACTTTTGGGAATTTGTTATTTTTTTTAGTTAATAGGTTTAACTACTTTAGAGTTTAATATGCAAATAAAGGCCTTTTAAAGTTATTAAATTTGCATCTCTTTAAATGAGACTTTCATATTTCCTTGTGTTACTGTCAATATTTCCTTATGTTTTCAATGATCCATGTCCTTTGACTACTCATAGAATCTAGATGCTGATTATGCATTTGTAACAATTTACATATTTGGGGGAGCAATCTTTTATTAAATATGCTTTTTACATATATTTTTCCTACTCTATGGCTTTTCTTTAATTTTGATTGTATTACATGTCACTGTTTAATAATTTTCAAAATTTACATATTAAACTGCCCTTCTTGTTTCTGGAACTGTTCCATAGCTTGTACTACTTCCTGATAGGCTCTGTCCTTGTTATTCCTTTGCTTTGTCTTAGGTAGAGATCATGATATTTAGAAAGATTCAGAAACTTTCTTTTGAGTTCCTGCTTCCCAATGTACAGGAAAGCCTGTGGGCCTAGTTAGGACTCCTAACAAGGTGCTCTGAGACCTGTACTTCCTGCCACTGGGCACTCATTCCTATGTCATCTAGACCCCTTGCTATGGGTGAGAGATTGAGGTTGCATGTGGATGCAGCACCACTCAGTACTCTCTTATGTTCATCTTGACTCTGCATTTCTCCCCTTTGGAATTCAGAGTGCCAAGCCCCGGCTGGACTGCTTGACTGAAGTGTACAGGAGCTGCCAGGAGATCCTGGCACATCAGAAAGCCACATCAACAAGTCCCTGAGTCCCAGCATACAGAAGACCAGTATTGTCTTCCATGGGAGATGACTCCTAAGCCATTGTGGCTGGTTTATTTTCTGTATTCTAGTCCACCAGGTGGACATAGTCCTAGAAACCAGTATGGATGCAGTGGGTTGCAGAGTTACAGAGCCAGTGACTTCAAGTTAATTCACTGTGTGATATTGAGCAAAGCATTTGTGTATTTGAGTGTTCCCCGCTGAGGGGAGATCTTAAGAAATGATATGTTAGATGTTGACAAAGAGCACTTTGTGCAATTCTTAAGCACAGTGATGTTTACTGTGTTGAAATTTGTGGAAGATGACATGAGAAACTAACATCAGATCTCTTAAGATATCATTTCTGACTGCATACCCCTGGACACAAGGGGAAAAGTCAAGCCTTCAGGTACTGGTTAGCAGAAAGAAATGTTCTACAAAAGACTAGTTTCTATCCACCTTGTTCTTGGTTGTATATAGGGTTAATAAACAGATCTCCTTCCAAAGCATAGACAATAATTGCCTGGTTCAGACAGCTGCTTTTTATTGACAAACATGATTATGACATTTCAGTTGTGGGTGTCAAGCACATTAACACTCTGTTGTTACTCAGCATTGTCAAAGGTTTCAAGATTCTTTGCCAAGAGATGAGACAAAAGGCCAGACAGAAATTTGACTTTGATTTCCAGTCATGTTAAAGAAACATGCAAACCAGCAAACTATAGAAGCCTTTATCCATAAGGCAGTTTCTTTTGTATAGAATTAATAAAGGGAAGATTCCTGCAGGATTGGGAAGGAAAGCTGCTGGGGAAAATAGCTTGACCCGAAATTCAGTATGAACATAGCTTCATTCTTGCTTTTTCTTGGAATCCTGATTATTTTTTAACTCCTGGATAGATACTGTCTTCATTGGCCTTTGAAACACTGAAGATACTGTAAGTCAGAACTGTAATCTCTCTCTTATGCCAGTCCTAGAGGGGTTGTTTGGGAGCCTGTAGTACATGTGACTTGTTTGAGGTAGAAATGTCTGCACTAGATTCCAAATTTTGGGGCAAAAAGGGATTTCTCCCAGAAATGGGAGATGGCTGACAAATTGCCAGCTTTACAAAGTCAAGTTCCTTTAAAAAAAAAAGGCAGATACTATGGCTGCCTTTTTCAACATGCTTGTTAGTTGAAAGGGGGAGAGGAGGAATAAGCAGCTGGGCTGTTGAGATAAGCTAGTTGCATAGCAGCCTTATAGTGTTAGCAGTGTGCACTACACACACATTGTTGGGGTTAAAGACTTGGTTCTGGGCTGCTAAACCTGCACACAGTGTTCAGCACTTTATTGACATGTGGCAACTATAAAATAAAACTCAATGTCTGATGCTGGAAAATCAGAGTATGAATCAACTCTTTCGTCTTTTTTTCTGTTAGGGGTGCATGGAGACAAAGACCTCTCCTCTGCACTCAGTAGGTCTTAGTTGATGAATCAGGGATATTAGTTTCATCAGGAAGTCAAAAGCTGACAAGTTTTCAATTTCCTTCACCTGGTCTTTGGCAAGGACAGGCATCAACGTATGTGTTCGCTGCCCTCAAACATTCCCCATAGAAGGTTGCCGGAAGTCTTGAGAAATCCCAGGCCGATGAACATGAATGAACCTTTCTGAATGTATATTTGATGGCCTTGCAGAATAGCTAAAAGCTGAGTGGATTTGCTTGGTTTTTCAAGGGGTGAGAAACAGATAACGACCACCTTGTTGTACAGTAGTAAGCACAGTCTTCACTGAACCCTGTCTGGTCATTAAACCAAGACAGGGAGAGGTCAGGTTGGACCTTTCCCTGGCCCATGGACAGCATGTGGTACCCACTGGGCCTACAGTCCAGTGTGGAGGGAGGAGAACAGCTTCAATCTTTACGGGACAGCACCTTGTTCTGCAAAGATGGAAGCTGCAGATGCAGCAGGGAAAGGGAAAATTAGTATCCCTGTTTATCCAGCCCTCTGTACCTTTCCCACCTGGGGAAGCAAGTCCAATTTACAGAGTTGTAGGCTTTTGTTAGAGTTCAGGTGAATTAGAAATTTTAGACCTATCCTGTTCAGGGATCTTGGGAAATTTTCAAGTATAAATCCCCACATCAGGACTTTGTATAACATAAAAAGAAAGCTAGCTTTCCTGAGAGTATCGGTGGGGACCACCCTGTCTTATGTCACCGACACCCTCAGTAACAGTGGACCATCCCTGTCTGTGTCTAGTATCAGTAGCATCCAGGGCTCAGTATTCCTGTGAAAGAGAGTAGCTTTGCACTGAGCCTGGATTTTTATAAGTTGGGCCCTGAAACATTGTAAGGCACATAGAGGGTAAAAGCTGCATGGACACTGAGATTTACACTTCACAGAACAAATGGAGGCGGGGCTGTTAGGCCCATCACAGTAGTATAACACCCCAGGGTACATGTCTCTAATCCCAGAGGCACCAAGGGGTGGTAGTCGCAGGGTAGGAAAATAGTCACAGCAGCGGTGGGCCCTTGGCAGCACGTGGAACAGGACCAAAAAACTGCCGTCCATCCAGTTCCCACAGCTGGCGGGCAGGTGGGGTGCTGGGTGGGTTCACAGCTGTGCAGCAGTGGTTCATGTAGCTAGCCACTACAAAGGTAGCTTCTGCAATCTAAGGAGATGACAGAGAATCAAGGACTGAATTAGCCTGGCCAGAATCCTGACTTTCTTGCTGTTAGATTGGGTAAATAACCTCCCTGGGCTTGTTTCTCTCTCAAAGACCCACCCAGAAGAAAATGTCCACAG
Organism: Uropsilus gracilis; assembly: GCA_004024945.1. Classification (NCBI taxonomy): domain Eukaryota; kingdom Metazoa; phylum Chordata; class Mammalia; order Eulipotyphla; family Talpidae; genus Uropsilus; species Uropsilus gracilis. The sequence continues at coordinate 45,926 of PVHY01009336.1, read as the reverse complement.
GGAATCCTCATAAAGGGCCTAGTGAAGTGGGCACCCATTGTGTCCTGTGAGAGGAACAGAACTAGGTGCCACTCTGCTTATCTCCTAAGGGGCATCCTTAGGAGAGAAGGTCTTGATGGCTTCCCCTGTGGCAGGGTGGGTTCAGAGAAGGTCTGGCAGACTCCAATTCAGGATTAGAAAACAGGTTTCCAGATACAGATGTATTCACATGTGGGAATCAGGAACTATACATCAAGACTTAGGTTTCAGAGTCTTTTTTTTTTTTTTTTGAGACTAGGTCTCACTATGTTGCCCGGGGTAGTCCCGATCCTACAAACTCAAGCAACCCCCAACCTCAGCCTCCCAGGTAGCTGGGATTACAGATGCCCACCACCACGCCAGGCTGCTTTATTGAGACCAAGGTCTCGCTATGTTACCCAGGGTAGTTTTGAACCTGTGAGCTCAAACAATCCCACACCTCTTGCCTCCCAGCGCTTGGATTACAGGCATGCGCCACCATGCTTGGCTCTCAGAATCTTTTTTTTTTTTTTTGAGACTAGGGCTTCCTATTTTTGCCTGTGAAACCACAGGCTCTCATTGCCTGGGGTACCACAGAATCAAGCAATCCCCAGCCTCAGCTTCCCAGGTAGCTGGGATTACAGGCACGCGCCACCACACCCAACTATTTTTTTGGAACTAGGTCTTGCTACCAGCCCCAGGCGGGACTCGAACCGCAATCCCTAGCCCCTGCCGCTTCATAGGCTGAAGCTTACAAGCACGAGCCACCGTGCCCGGTCAGAATCTTTATATTTCTCTTTTTAGTCAGTTTTTCCTGTACTGAATAGGCACCTTCAAGCAAAAGAGGCCTGTGAGTTATCTTCAGGGCCACAAGGAAAGGGAGTCATTTGCAGATTGTCTCCTTTTGTGGCCAGTGCTGGGGACAGCAGAATCCAGGTATGGTAAAAGCCCTTGAGGAAGAAGCTACCCTAGCCCAAGTCGCTGCACAGAGAAGAGCAAGTGGATACGTGACTCAAACCTGTGTGGTATGGGGCTCAAGAGAAGTAAAGATGAGAAGGTAAAGAGCTTACAAGTAGCTGAATCAGTGACTTCCCTTCCCAGCTGGTCCCAACAGTGACTGCCGAACCTCAACTCCACCCATGCCATTCAGATGTATTTGGGATAGGGCCCTTCCATTCTCCTGTGATAATCCCACTTTCTAAGCTGCAGCCCACCTCTTCATAACCAGATCTGAGTAAAATGTTTTAGGGACTGTTAGACTCACCTTGGGAGCAGCCATCCTGAAGATCAGCTTCTCAATGTGGCCTTTACCAGAGCTCTGGTCTGGGACAGATCTAATCACCAGCATGAAGTCATCCCGGCAGCCACCAAAAGTCATCACTGAGGAATACGGGTATGTGACGTGCGCTTGCTGTGGGAAGGAGCCAGTCAATCTGGAGGAAACTTTCTACTTCCTACTGAGCTAGGAACCAGCATCACCCCTCATCTCTTCTAGACCAGGAAGAGAGAACTCTGAAGTGGTCATAATTTGGAAGTCTAGCATCTTGAATATCTGTTGTGTCTAGTCCAGAGGTGAGCAGGGCTTGGGGCAGGAGGGGTAGGAGATCCATAGTTGCTAGCTCAGGTCTTAGAGTCCAGAGAAGGGAAATTAGGCCCTGTTCAGGAGGAGGGGAAAGAACCACCCTCATTCTTCCTACCATGGTGTTGTGGTCCAGGATGCTGACACCATCCTCATTCACCGCAATCCACACCAGAGCATTGTCCCTGAAAGAACGCGGGGCAGGCTGGGGAAACAGAAGGGACTTGTCAGACATTCCACAGCTAGGGATTCTGAACTATGAGAGCTTTTTGAGGAAGAACACACCTTCAGAGATCTACCAGGCAGGGACTGGCCACCTTTTCAGAAAACAGAAGACGGTTTTTCTGCAACATGCAGGGTAAACACAATGCTGCTCATACAGGAGGCACCTGGCCCTGCTGCTCTGGGCACTTACTAGCACTCCCAAGGGTGACTCACTTTGTTGGAGCACCGCAGAACATTGGTAGGAACTCTGCTGAAGACTGGGTATGGCTGCTCTGCCAGACCCATGGGTAGCAGGCTGTTTTCTCCTAACTCTCAGAAACTGACAGTAATCTACCCACATTCTCCCAGCCAAAGTACATCTTCCTTCAACCAGTTTCCCAGGGACTGTAAAAGAAACCAGGGGCAAGGGTGCACTCTTATGGGCTGTAGGTGCACCCAGTGAGAAAAGCAACTCTTAGTTCCCAGAATGATTGGTTTGCACAGCTAAAGGACATCAGGGTAATCTGGAAGATGTCCTATCTCCCCCAAAGGCTGGGGACAAAGTTTTTCAGAAACTTTCCCCAGCTTTCCAGACCAAGTGGGTAATTCCACTCTATGCCTTTATATTAAATGTCTGCAACTTTTCCTTCATAGCATTCTGACAGTTAAAAAAAAATTAGAATATGTGTAATTATTTGAGATTGTGTTTCTCCTTCACTAGAGGGGAATTGCCATGAAAGCAGATATCATACCTGATCTCTCTTGGAACATTAGACAACTAGCACCATGCTCCAGACATACAAGCTCAGCAATTCTTTGTTGACTGAACAAGTGAATGTCTACTGTCTAATCTATATCTTCAGCAAACAGGCTCAAGATACAGTTTCAAGGACAGCATAATCTCTTCACATCTCAAGGAAAGTTCCAAACTGAAATGACTATTGGGTACCTGACATTCCTGCCAATTTTCAGCGAATTTAGCTTCCCTGTGGCCATGCTACCTCAGGAGAGATGTGTTTGTCTGGAATGTCTGTATGTTCTTGATGTGTCTGTTCTCTCTTCTAGATACATTCTCTCTTTCATATTTTCTAATACATAAAAAAATACTTGAGAGGGGGGATAGCATATCAAGTCTATATGAATTGGTCAATCCTATCTTTTTTCCCCAGGGGTAGTAGCACTGAGAAAGAAGTCAAAATAGGAAAGATGAGGGTCACCCAAAAGCAATTCTGGCCCCAGAGCAGAATTTGCTCAGAAAGGTGGAATTCTGGAATAGGCCAGAAATGGGTGGAAAGATAGCGACCTCTAGTGGTTGCTGTTGTGAGTGGGTGTTGCAACCTGGACTGGTCCAAACAGGACCTCCTGGAGACAGTAGCTACAGGAAATTGGGGCTTCCCTCCTGAGAGTGTGGTAACAACTGCTGGAAAAAACCAGCACTTACCTGAGCAGCAAAGAGCTTAGCACCAAAAAAGGGCCACTTCCGGGCCACTGTCAGGTAGATGCGGATGCACTCAGGAGAAGAGCAACCTTGCAGCGCTGTCCACTTGGTAGTCAGCAGATCTGCCAGGTGCCTGGTTTGGATGGACAGAGAACAGGTGCTAGTGAAGGGTCTCCATGTTTTCATCCCAGTTCTGAGGCTTCCCTCATTCTGCAGTCCCTGCCTCCCCACAGTTACTTCCCACAAAACCAGCCTACCTCAGCTGTTCAGGGGATGCCCCATGTCTGTAGCGCCTTGGATAGAACTTATCTAGGACCTGCTGGAGATGATGCTGGGCCTTGGCAGGGGGTATACCCCAAGAGCCTGGAGGGGTAGACCTCTCCAAGTCCCCATATTCTACCTGTGGTGGAAGGAAGCACATGGAAGGATCAGTTAAGAATTCAAAGAGGTTAGAGTGAGGGTAGAGGGTTGATTTTGGGAGAGTTCAAATAAGTGATTACTTCATTATGGTGGTGTAAGAACAGATGTGGAAAACACTATGAAAGGCATGTTATCTCGTTTCACTGACACTAGAGAAACAACCTCAGAGTTCTAGAATGTTAAAGATTGCCTTACACCAACTTTCATTTTGCTGCTGAGATTAAGCGTCTTCTCCAGAGACACAGGTAACTGGTGGCAGACGAGAAAACTGCAGAAATTCTGGTTTTAATCAAAACTAGGGTTGCAGAACTGAAGAGGCTACAGAGCCCAGAACACAACAAAGTGTTGTTCCAGCTTTGGCCTTCTGGTCAGACACCTGGCTCAAACCCTAGCTCTGCCATTTGCCAGCTTTGCGGTCCTGATCAAGCTACTTCAACTTTCTGAATCCAATTTCCTCATTTGCAAAGTGAAATGACTGGGATAATGCATACAAAAATTTCAGCACAGCGCCTGCTACAGAGTAGTCAATAAATATGATAAAGACCAACTATAGTTTTTCTTTACTCTCTAGCATGTAGGTCCAGATTCTCTCTTGGGGGGACCATTGAGGTATCCCGATACCTTTGGCACAACAGCTTCCTAAAAGTAAGTGGGAGAAGAACTGAAGTCTAAATGTGTGCTCTTCTTCCTAATTAGACTTAAAATGATTGACAATTATACCAATACAGTTTATCCACACACGCTATGTGGTAGACACTATAAATATTAGCACAACTCTATGGGGGGGGCCACTAGGGGGAGCTGTTGTCTTCAGAATACAGAAGGAAGTGCAAGTGACCAGGCCTGAGATCTCACAGTAGGGAAGTGGCTAGGTCTCAAATGCAGATTTCTGGCTTCCAAGTTGAGTTCTGCACATAGCCTTTATCTTGCAGTGAGGATCTGCTAGTGGGGAGGGGGACCAACTTCTCTCCACACCAGGAACAGCCTCTCAGGCACCAAGGGACTTGGCAGAACCTCCCATGTTTCAGGCTAAATGGCTCATTTCATCTGGGAGTCCAAACGTGTCTGAACCCCTCCCCCCCCCCCCTCAACAGAATCTTACCTGGGCCATGAGGGCAGCCATCTCCAGAGCCAGTTCCTTGTTGACGGGAAATCTCCCAGACACGATCTCTCCATTAGTTTGGGAGGCAAGCAGCAGCCGCTCTCGTTCAGTCTCCCCTTTGGCTTGACTCCGAAAGTACAACCTAAAGGAAGAGAGCAACAAGAAGCCAGGACTCATCTGAGACCCTGAGTGACTGAGGCTGCCTCTGCATCTGTTTCTCTTGACTTCAAAAACAGAAACTACCCTTGTGACATCATCCGTGAGCCTGCTTTCTGTTGCCTCCAGAAAAAAATTAAGCATGACACAGAGCGGATACAGGGTCATCAGCTCTCACAGCAACAGCTTGAGGTTAATACACCATTAGACTTACGGCATTTGGTGAGGGAAATATGGTACCTGGAATTGTAGGCTATTAGGGATCTGGGTGAGTGAGGTTCCAAATGGCTAATAAACATTATTTGCCCGGAGACATAGCTGGGATGGAATTTTCTTACTCGAATTGATAGAAAGTCAGGATGTCTCCTGTATTTCTCAGAGTTGGTATAGGGCCTAGTTATTCTTTAGTCTTAAACATCTAGTGCTCATATATTTCACTTTCCTAAAGAATCACACAGCCAGCCCCATGGAGCTCTTGGCAGGTGTGTACACATGCACGTGTGTGTGCACACAGCACAGAGACCAAGAACCTGAGCCACCCGGGGTGTCATAGATATCAGCAGAGCCAGGCTGGGCCCCGGCTAGTGACCACTGCACAACTTCTTCCATCTTGGACCCTACTACCTACAGGAAATAGTGAGTGGCACCCCAGTGCAGCCCTCATGCTCACAGGGCTCCCCCTGTGCTCCCCCATGCTCCCCGCCAGGACAGCTCTCAGAACCTGTTCTTGTACATCAGCTTCACAACACGTGTGCCACCCTCAGACTTTCCAGAGTGCAGCTCCTTCAGGGCTTGTTCCCACTTGGAGATGGCATCGCAGATCTTGAAGAGGCAGAAGAGGAGAGTGAGAATCCCTTCCCCCAGTGACAGGAACAAGGTCCAGCCAGGGCTGGGCTCAGACAGAGCAGCAGGGCAGGGTTGAGTGGTTGTTGTCCATCAGGAGGCCAACCTGCGGGTCCTCATGTTGCTGGGACCCGAATTGCCTGTGAATCCCTCACAGACAGGGAAGCATGGCCCTGGGTCTGGCATGAGCAGCAAAGCAAGAAATGCTGCTTCATTGGCCCTAACACCTGAGGGGACCGCCACAGAGGTAAGGTGGGCCCTCAGAACCATGGCCGCTTATCACCAGTCCCATTTTTTACTCCAAATACCTTTCTCTTCAACAAATATACCCAGAGGCCTACTGTGTGAAAAATCTTACAGGTGCCCGGATATTTACAAAAAAGATCTGTGGCATAGTTCTTCCAGGCAGTGGTAAACGACCATATTAGACTTTATCCTGTCCCTGCATGGAAAGCAGCCACTGGAGCCAAAGCATTCACACCCACAAGTACTACCACACATGCCCGGTCACCTACCCCCATGGCACTAATCCCAGAGCACAATACAACATAGGTCTTAAGTTCCCTGGCAGGGCCTTTGCTCACAGAGGGACCAGAAGGGCCTGCCTCCTCACTGTGGCTGAACCTGTGAGTATAGCATCAAACCAGCAGATGGCCAAAGTGAGGTGACCACCATGTTATCTCACAGACCTGGGCGGGTAGCTGTCCTGTACATGCGGTTGGCAGAAAGCTTTGGGCTGCTCCTGAGAAGTGCCTTCCTGCCCTTCTTACACAGAGCTGAGAAGCAACTTTGCCCGGGATGCCACAAAGCCACTCAAGGGAAGGTGTACTAAGGGATGTCTCCAGAAACAAGGGCATAGCCAACTTTTCTCTGCCAGTATGGGCACATTTTAGGGTGGTAGCCACCGAGGGAGCCCCTTTTACTCAACACCAGACCTATTGCAGAGCAATCAACATCCCCCAGACAGGCTCTTCCCTACCCAAATCCCAAAGCCTAGAGGAGGCTTGGCAGGGGAGGGGTTCAGTTGGCTTAGCGGTGAGCCCATCACCTTGACACTTCCCTGCAGGCAGTGTTCCAGGTCTCTCCCAGAAGGATCGTCCATGAAGAGGGCAAAGCCAGAGTGGGAAGGCTTCCTCATGCCTGTTTCCTGGTTCAGCCGCTGGAGGAACTCATCAACTGTGGAGGAGCCATCGAAGCCAACCACCTGTAAGGGAGAGGCATTCTGTCCCAGAGGGAGCTTCCCAAGGAGGCTCGCGAGGGCTGCTGGAGGGGTCTGAGCATGGCAGGAATAAAGGCCTGGCTGGAAGGAGCAAGGTCAAGTGTAAGAGCCAAAGAAAGCTGAGTTTATATTCAGATGCAGAGCGCTTAGGTAATGAGTCTGCTCAGGGTCACCAGGCACTGGACACACACTCTGTCCCCACCTTACTGTGGCTCGTTTGGAATCCCTCATGCCACTGAGACACTTGGCGAGTGGGTCAGCTTCTGTGTTCATGCAATGGACTCAAAAGATCTACTTCCACAGCATCAGAGAGGGAAGCACTTTTGGAACTCAAATTCCTTCCTCCCTCCACCCTAGCACTTACAAACACCCCACTCCGGATTGCGGGTCCATCTTTTTGCAGGTTTGCCTACTGAGACTCTGCCAAGCCTAGGGAGGCTTAGCACCCACCTGGCCCAAAGGCATTCTGTGAGATGGTGCTATAACCTCTGGGGCAGGGAGCACACCCGGACCCTCACCTGGTAAGTCCCATTGGCGAAATGCACAGGAATGCTGAAGGGCAAGGAGTGGTGGAAGGGGTTCCGCAGCAAGATGGACACCACTTCCATGCGCGACGGCCTGGCTTCCCGCTCCCCGGTCTGCAGGGTTCGCTCCACCGCCCGCTGGCAGTAGGTGGCATACTGGCCAGTTTCACTTCTAAAAAGGCAGGTGAAGGAAGAAAGGATGCCATCACTCTGGCTCCTCGCCCAGCCCTACATCAAATCCTCAGCAAGGTGGGCCACAGAGAAAACCTGAAGCATCTGGGCTGAGATGTTAGTCAACACTGCAGGTTGCTGGTGAGGTTCTCACCCCCAGAAGCCAGAAAGATGTGGCACCAGAGAATGACGGTTGGGGGTAATGTTACTTCACATGGGAAGCCCATAAAATATACCAGGACCGGTGTGTGAAAGCCCAGACCTGCTCCCATCTCCACTGGCCATTTGCATACAACAATGCGCAGTCTCAGAGGGTAGGAGTGACTTAACCTAGTCTAGCCCCTACTGTGTTCCTCTGCTTTGTGCCACACTGCTGGAGTGGCAGAGAAAGTGACACTACTTACCTCGGATCTGCGTGGCGTTGGAGCTGCTGTTTGACATACCAGAGGAAGTGGTGCTGAGGCAGGAAGAGTGGGGCACACAGAGCCAGGAGCTGCCAGCACTGCCGGGGGAACAAGTAGCATGGGGAGAGGGTGAGGGCTAGATCTGGCATGCTACCAGCCTCTGTCCTCAGCGACACCGCCCTCAGTGCTCTCCAAATCAGAGCCCCCAACCTTCTGTGGGTCCTGGGAAGGCCAGCTTGGTCAGGCCGTGTCTAGAACAGCTATCACACACCGTACAGATCACCAGGAGGGGCCAACGGTGGACAGCTGTGAGCACAGAGGTGTGAGCACCTCCTGTCAGCTGTGCTGCCCTGGGGTTGCCCACCTGCATGAGGGAGTACTTCTGAGCAGGCCGGCAGCTGGTCTGCTTCATGAGTTGGCAGTAGATCTCACTCTGCAGCTCGGGGTGAACCAGGCAGACCTGCAGCGCCGCCTGGGCCAGGGACACGTGGTAGTCCACCGAAGCAGCTTCCACGGGCACGTTGATGAAGAGCTGGCAGGACTGCCGGGAAATGATGGTGGGCATGTTCAGTCCCTGAGCGTCATCCTCAGAGACAGAGGACAAACTGGGCTGTTCCCTCAGGGCTCAAGGGGGGCTCCAGTTTACCAGCATCCTGCCCATGTGTCAGAGTCACCCTGTTACTGCCTGAGAGCGTCTGTGTTTGCTGAGGGCTGTTTTGGGGTGGGAACATTCCTCTAAGTGTTCCCATCATATAGGCTAGCATCTTCATTTTTTGGGAAGACGCCGCATTCAGATGGGTATGAAGAATATCCTCTTAACAGGCCACGGTTTCTCAGCTGCAGATGCGACACAAGCTTGGCCTTTCCTGCCGGGCGCTTCTCATGAAAAATTTCACTGAGGCTTCCTGAGGGCTCATAAATGAAGCCCCAGAGCAGCCTCTCTTCCATAAAGGACAGTGTGAGGATCCTGTAGAGCTCGTTCCCTACCTCTTTAGAGTCCTCTGTGGGTATCCCCCTAACTGAATGGATCCTGCATCCAAGTATCACAGTGGTGGGGCAGAGCCGGGGCACACAGGGGGGTGACACCAGTGGATGGGCCTGGTCTCTGCTCCCTTTACCTTGAAGAGCTTGAGCGCCTCGGTCTGCAGGGCCTCGGAGGGCAGGGTGGTGAGGGAGGTGCACAGCCCGTCTTTGCTGTAGCACAGTATGGGGTGCCTCCAGAGTGGGGAATCTGCCCAAAGCACAGCACCAGCGGTTAGCACTGAACTCACCTCCCACCCCACCCTCATTTTGTTTTGCAGGAAAAGTCCTGGGTTGTGCTTGGAGTTGTGCCCTCTGTGGAGTGTGGGTATGTGGCTGTGCCCTAAAGGGACACAGGGAAGTGTGGGGGATGCTGCTATGCATGCCAGCATGCTCACAAGCAAAGCTTACAGGAGGAGGTGACTCCTTGACTTGTGGGGCAGTGTCAGCAGTGAGTGTGCCAGGTGGTGGGCACCTGAGCACATGCATATTGTGCAGGGGAGGTCTGAGTAGTGGAGGAGGCATGCATTGAGCCTCAGATATAAGAGGTGTGTGTGGTGTGTTGACATTCTTCTGGGCCCTGAGAATCAGTATTATAATGAATTGACACCTTTCTCTTCCCCCAAACACTCAGGCTCAGTTTAGCCTGATTTCAGTTTAGGCTTCCTACTGATGAATTATGACTGTAGCTACCTTCTCTCCTCACCTCTCAGCCCAGTTAGCAAAGCTGCAGGTTGGCCAAAGTAAAACCCTGACCTAGGCCCCTGGAAACTGCTTTCTAGGTAAACTCCCCCAGGTACAGAGTGGTCACCTCTGTCTTCACCAGAGACAGAGGCTGGAGTCTGGGACAGGAAGGGTCTTCTGTGACTCAGGTGGCCATAAACACACCTACAGGGTACAGCCATGCTCTCTCTGGGCTCTTGAGCAACAGTTATGAGTCAAAACCCTCTGGTCCAAGCAGTGCTGGCCACCTGCTTTACCTGGGTCTCCTTCACCGTCCATCAGTTTTCCAATAAGCTGCTCATACGCTGTGCCCACCTTGGCACTGCTGTCACCTGCAGCCACTGTGAGGTGGTAAAGCCACGTGTCCTGGAAAAGGATAGAATGACATCTGATGGGGCAGGGTGGGAAGCATGAAAGTAAGAGTTCCAGGAAGGCTGCTTGTGGGGCCAAGCCCAGCGTGGGCACAGCTGGTCGGCTGGCA